>BTWD01000145.1:0-35230 GCA_036986335.1 Aspergillus sp. AS01 | reverse complement strand
ACACCCTGTGGTCGTATGTGCTAGAATATTTCTGTAAGCGGTATATGTAATTCCAGCGACGAATTACTATGATAAAGTAATTATAATTTACCCAGAGGAAGTTCCATAAAACCGCCATGTACGCCTAGCTGAATCAACTCATGAATTACTGCGTGACATGGTTGAGAAATACCATGGGATGGATGGGCTAATACAGATCTTGATTTCTATTCGCCATCATGAAAGTGAAATAAAACACTGGGAAATTTACCTTTCGCTGCCCGAATCGACGCTGCCTCCACGTCGACTTGCTTTCTTCCATTCCTCTATGCCCAAATATTGTGCAAGACTGACGGAATTGAAGGCTACCAAATTGTTTTGTTTAGCCAGTGGTCCGGAAGTGAGAGCTAGGTGACGTCCACAGGCGGAAAGCTGATCCGGTGCTTGCGCATCTATTTCATCACCTACAACATGATGTCGACAGACGTTCCATGTATCTTGTGATGACTTACAAATAGAATATCTTCCCCTCTCTTTATTGCTTTGAAAGTTCAGCATTCACCCTCTCTTACAGCTATCTTCCACGTTCTAACCGCTAGACCCAAAAAGAAATATCGCGCCTATCCAACGGCTGCCCGAGGAATATGTCCGAAAAGTTATCAGATTTCGACATGGCCCCAAAGCCTCAAACCAGGAGGCCTTTTAACTCCTCAATGCAATCTATGTTGACAAAGCTCCATTTGAATCACAGCCTGAGATTCTCATTCAGTGCCCTGCCTCCGAGACTGGTGGAAAACATATTCACATTCCTATCCGCCCCAGATCAGATATGTTTCGGACTAAGCTGCAAATTTATACTATGTTGTCTCAAGTCCTATCTTGAGGAGCAGAAAACCCAGCTTTATCAGCTTCTCCCCGTCGAAAAACGAAAGGACATATTCGCCAAGATTGAACAACAACCCAGAGTACAGTTGCTACTTCGACTCGAGAGCGATCGTTGGAGATACTGCAGTGACTGTCAAATTCTCCACCCAGCTTTTACCTGGCGATCTCTACGCAATCTTAAGGAAATGCATACGAAGCGATCGAAATGTTGCTCTGCATGTTCCTTTCTAAAAGGCGGTATACGCTGTATGCCATATGCTGGCGAAGTTGACATTTGCCCGTGTACGAGAATCACCTTTGTTGATAAATTGCACTTGATACAGCTATGCAAAAAGAAAAACAGGTTCGCGCCCGTTGTCAATGGAAAGTCCGGTAGCATTCCTCCCAACCAAAAGCCGCATAAAGATTACTGGCATTCCTGCGTCTTCAACGGAAACCCTTTGTTTAGGGTCAAAATTAAGACTGATCTTTTGTACGATGATACGCACCAGAGACTATGCTTGTACAATTTTTATCAGATCAACACAGTAGCCGGTTTTCCTTTGAGGAGCTTGCGATCTATCACCATGTGTCCACACAGAAACGTAATGGATTTTGCTCGGCAAATCTTCCATGAAGGTGGCTCGGGGTTTAGGGGGTGGGATAGGAATCGCTCAACGCGCCCTGTTGTATACAGTTGCTGGGCGAGGTATGAGAATGCAGAAGGTTGCTACTACTCCATGACGATATCAACAGCGAGAGACTTGGGGAAAAGTGATTGGCCTGATAAAGCTTGGTCTCGCCAGTCTTCTCGTCGAAATGCTCGTAGCAGGAATGCTTAACTGAAAGGCGTTATTCGATATGGTGATGTTTGAAAAAGTGGCCATTTATCTGCCTTTCTTGGTAATCTGCTAGTGTGAGGCACAGCTTGACAAAATGTTATTCTACACAAGACTGTTTGGATGACTTGAAGGGATGGTCATTGATCTTAACTCGGTAACAGAGAATCTAGGGATTTTCTTCACTTTTACTTGTAAGGATCGAACGATATCCACGTTTAGGTTATTGATCCTCAGAAATTGATGAAACCGTGCAAGTATACCGTTATGTTTGGACTGTACCATACCAGCTATCAATTGTACATCTTTGTCCTATATAGCGTAGAATTTTCGGATATCCCTCAACATCTCCATCGCCTACCTCAATGGCGAAGAGCAAGTCCGCCATTTCAATGTTTAGACAAGCATCACTAAACACTAAGCAGAAGCCGTAGCAGCAGCAGATGCACTCGTGCTCGAAAGTGCCGCAGCAATGTCTCCCATACCAGCCATGCTCATCTCAAAATCATCATTGATCTCACCTCCATCCTCGGTCCAGTACCCCTCAGGAGACAGCGAGTCATCGCGCTTGGCATTCACTCCGATCGAGATCCAAGCGAAGATACCGTCCGAGACACTGTCACCGAGAAGAACATACTCCATGAACGGGTCAGTCGTGTCTGCCTCCGTTTGCAGAATGTCATCGTCGGCATTCTCAGTCAGACTTTGGGTATTGGTCGAGTAGGGACTCGTCTTCTCGACCTCGGTAATTAGGTCCTGGTCGAAGAAGATCTGGCCCACATGCGACGAGTGGCTGTCGTACATGCCGGCGATGGTGCCATTGGGAAGGATTTTGGTTTCGTTGGCGGGGTGGGTGACGACTATGCATTTACGATTTATTAGTTTAGAAGCCTTCCAAAAAGGCGAAGAGGTAAATGCAAGGATAAAGATTAGGAAGGGGCATAGGTGTACGTACCGTGAATATGAACGGCTCGGCCAGCATAATGACCGGGGAAGATCGATTCGAAACGCACGACTCCGTCGCCTCCGCTGGGCTGGACGCCGCGCAGGAAGGTCGTGTTGATGTTGCCCTGGTCGTTGGCGTTTCCGTTACCACTCTCAACTACACCGGAGTAGACACCCTGTTTCCCGCAAAGTGCGGTAGAGGTTAGTGACTTGGGGTCAAACTGAGATGAACAGAGAAGTCGAGGTTCGTACGGTTGCGTTGCAATGCCAGATGTCCGTGTAGATGTTGGGCAGAGGCTCGCAGGTATTGGTATCAATAAGCTGGATATCCATGAACAAGGGCACACCGGCCTGGTCCTCGGCCACGTTGCGGCGGATGAGCTCTCCGGCGATGTCTGCAGTGTACATTGTAAGGTGCTTGTTTCAGTAGAAGGAATAGCGCAGAAGACATACAATAAGGACCCTGAGTCACCTCGGGCTGGACGATGCAGGTGCCGCCGGATGCGAAGATGACACTTGGATCAGTTGATGGGTTGACACCGGTCAAGTTGGAATGGTGATCAGTGGCGAGGACTGAGTCCAGATCACGAGCCTTGAGGTACTGGGGGTCTAACCCATTAGTTGGGACTGTACTGGATGTGGACAAAGTGGTATCAATTAAAGGAAGGAAATGTCCCTTCTAGCTCAGTACTTACTGGACAGTCCCCGCTCCCGACGCAAGTGCTGAAGGGCATTCGCACGCCGAGCGACATTACTATCTTCAACTCCACGAGCCTTGAGGGTGGAAGCACATTGAGCGAGGCTGCGTGACTGCACAGGTGCACGCTTGAGGAACGCTGCCCGTTCAGCAGCTTCATGCTTGACATCGTGTCCGGGATGACCAAGTCCCAGAGACGCCAGCACGGCGACGCTGATGATCAAAGGAGAAGAAATATGAACCATCTTGATAGGTGTCTGGAAGGAGTGAAGCTAGCAATTGAAGAGTGAATTCTGAGCTGCAATTGATTGGCTCGATATTTCCTAGGAGGTCATGGTCTTTATAGGTCATTTTTACTCCAACTCCAACTCCAACATCGGCGACAATGGAACCATCTAGGTCTAAAAGGGAACGTCATCCCGTCCCACACTCATGTTTCAATGTTTGGACCTAAATACATCCACCAGTCAAATCCCCATCTAGAGCAATCTAAAAGCTGGGCTCGCTCAGGGCTAGTTGCTATGCCTCGGTGCCTATTGAACCCCTCCTGTGGCATATTGTTACTGCAGCACACGCGTCCATGAATTGCGCCATGATGAGGTGGATAAAGCACCCGCTCTTGTTGTTGGCCATTCTAGCTACTGGGCAAAATTTTTGGTAGAAATTGATTTGATGCCAAGTCAAAGCCAAGGCATACAAAGAGCCGATCTGCAGGGGTGACGAAGTTTCCAGTCACGGACGTATCCCCGGTCAGGCGAAGGAGATTTCAGTGATGATGGTAGTTTGGATGTGGAGAACAGTGATACCACCTGAGGAGTCACCTTATATGAGATATACTATTGTCACATTTTCTATGCTGAACAATTGAAAATACTTTTTACGCGCAGTGGCATTTCATGGAGCTCAGTACTCGGTTCAAGCCCCATGCGGGAATTTGTAACTCGAAACTGCCGAGAAGAAAGGGTTGATGAGTAATCGGGATCTACGCATTCCGATCCCCTCCCCACGTCCCTCTGGCCCAATCGACGCCAAGATATTAGACATTGGGGTTGATCAATCGATCGGCACAACAGCTTGCGTCACTTTTGCCCGGGAGCAGCACGTTTGGCAGAAAGGTATACAGGGTACCTGCGTGACTGCTTTTGCGCGGCTATTACCAATTACCCGTCGATAATTGGAGTCGCTATACGCTTCGCACTAGAGATGAAGGCCTCAAACACAGCGGGGACGTGGATACTGTTTGCCACAGGCTGTTTACCTAGGTCATTTTATATACAGTGATATGCCCTGTCGCAATGCCGCTTCATAGGAGGGACTGCAAACTGAGATGTCATCATCTTGGGAAAAGCTTCGGCTAAAGTCTGCTTCTAGGTACTAGAAGAGTAAACGTAAGGGCAGCCACCAAAGTATGTCCTTCATATTCCGAAACTGGAAATACTAGGTCCGGCTGATGAGTATTATCGTGGGCCTCCAAGTTTTGTCCCCACCTAGTAGAACTGGATATTTCGAAGTTTAGCTCTGTCCCTTAATGCGATTAAATGGACGTTTATTGAGCATTTTTCGATATCACGGGCGTATTCGAGTAGACCCAAAGAAATATGCCCTGTCACCTTGGATTGAAAAAGTAACAATGTCCAATTCCCATTATCAAATTCCTTGTCTGGAGTGGATGCATCATATTATATATTATTGTCGCGCGTGAGGATCGAAACAGATGAAAATACACCAATAAAAGCGCAGAAAAGATGCGGAGACTCCTCTCGTGATAAGTACCATCTTCTAGTTCATAAAGTTGGCCGCGAAAGCAGTGTAATGAGCGATGGCCGCTATTCGGGGCTGGTCAGTCACCTAAATGCCCGAAGGTTCGCAAATATCACTATAGCAGCATTTACAGTATCGGAATGTTAGGATAAACCGTAAAAGAGTTTTCATGACTAGACTTTAGTTGTCTGGATATACCAGTGCAAACAATACCTTGCTACTATAGCAACCGGGCTCAATCTACACAGCCACAGTAGTGTGCGATTTCTGGCGTTCGTCATTGGACAGTTGCGTTTTGATCACAGTATTTCTAAATCCCTAGCCATTTTGCATCGTGTACTGATAGCCCAATATTAGGTTAGGATATAGTAGTTTCTCCAGCTTCTATGAATTTATATGTTATATACTCCGACCCCCAGAAGGTAAAAGTTAAAAGAGATTCATAGCCTGTACAAATATCTCCAATACCCGAAATAACCCTACCCATATCCAGAATAAGACCAGCCACTAGACTTCATAAAATCGATATATACTGCTCTATTTAGGGGATATATAGCTCAGAACAAATTTCACAAGGTGAATTAGCCCAGAACCAACCACCTGTATTGCTTGAAGTTTGGAAGAAAGATAACTACACTTATGCATCCTTGACCTGATATATGATCTTATCACTACCAAATTTTATCTCCCATCCTCACTCGTACTTATATCTCTCCTCCAATTCCTGTGAACATTAGCATCTAGCAGAAGTTACTGGAAGCGAAAAGCATGAACCATAGCACTCACCCAGTACTTATTAAACCCAACACCTTCACAAACTTGGTCATATGTCAGTATCATAGGCGGCGCTCCAACCGTCATGCTCCGCTTCAACCCATCAAGGGCTTCGCGGAGTCCCCGCAAATGTGCGGCGACCAACGTCCACGGATACGCCACAGCGCAGAACCCCAATTCCGCGAGGTCCTTGGCCGATAAGTTCTCGGTCTTACCGCCTTCAATAATATTTGCGAAGGTGGGAATGCCCACTTCTTGCACGCAGCGTGTCATGGCCTCGCGGTCCGGCAAAGCTTCAACAAAGACTGCATCGACACCGAGACGGCGAAACTCGTTTGCTCGGGACATAGCTTCGTCCCACCCGTGGATGAGAGCATCCGTCCGTGCCAGAATAAATATATCTAGGCCCTGATTGCGCGCGTCACAGGCGGCTTTGACCCGAGCAAAGGCTTCCTCGCGCGACACGACGCTTTTGCCTTTCGTGTGGCCGCATCCTAAAAGTGGTTAGTATGTCACACAAGAATAGAAAGAGAAAATCAGGCATACTCTTAGGCCATTGCTGATCTTCAATCATAACCCCAGCCGCACCAGCAGCAGCAAAGCTCTCCACTGTCCGCTTGACGTTCAATGGACTGCCATACCCCGTGTCACCATCCGCCATAACAGGAACTGACACCTGCCGGACGGCATCGCGAATCTTGTCGCACATTTCAGCCATAGCAATGTACCCCGTATCGGGGAGACCGTAGGAGCTGGCAACCGCGTACCCGGCTAGGAAGACCATGGGAAACCCGGCCTCCTCGACCAGGCGGGAGGAAAGACCATCGTAGGAGCATGCGTGCGCAAGGATCTTGTTTGGGTCTCCATGTGCCTCGAGCATCATCGTGCGGAGACGAGATGCCTGAAGCGATGGGATTTTGCCGCGCACGTTTGGCAGTTTGACAGTCACACCCTGCGTGGTGCCATCCCGGGGCCCAATACCTGGTTCTTGGGTCCGCAGGGAGTCGAACTGGAAAGGGTAAGGCACTTCGCCGGTAGACATGGTCAGGATTGAGTTTGGCGTTTACAGAGTAGGTCAAAATACTTCAGTTGCAAGAGCATTGGGCTTAGGACAACATGGGCGCTCACTTGACGTTTTATGAATCCCTCGATTCCCCACGGATATTTCGAGTTTCGGGTATTTGGCAATATCCGCGACCCCGCTCCGCGCTGTCGGCAGTAGAGAATAAGAGTATCATTTTCTTGTTTTGATGCATGAACCCCGTGGGGAAATGCGATCTATTGACCTGGTAGGCCCCAGATTGCGGGGAAGGCCATGCAGGCTCTCCTTCTGCAGGGGAGTATAGCACTTTGGTCCTATAAAAGGGGCCATTGAGCGCAACATGGACTTTGCAGTTAAGGAAGTACAACCATCCCCAATCTTAAAGCAAAACTTCACACAGTATGAGTCAAGTTTTGAAACATATCGATGATCCAGATTGTCAGCACATTGAGGGGGTGGACCCAGATTGCATGGACAATTCGCTTCAACGGGTTCATGTCAGTCCAGAACGACAAAAGTCAATCGTTCAGAAGGTAAGCTATTCATTTCATGTGATATAAGTTGAGTGAAGCTCAGTTCCAGACAGTTTGACCGACGTCTATTGCCGCTCCTTTGCGTCTTGTATATATTGTCATACTTGGACCGCGGTGAGTGTACCATGTCTCGATGAACTGTCCTCACATGGCTAATTTCTTTCTGAAGGCAACATCGGCAACGCAAAAATTGCTGGACTCCAAGAGAGTTTACACCTCGATGACTCCGACTGGTCCTGGGTTCTGAACAGCTTCTATCTGTGCTATACTATCTTTGAGTGGACAAACCTTCTGTGGAGACTATTTCCCGCGCATTATTATGTGGCAGTTTTGTGCATTTGGTGAGTAGTCCCTGTAATCGTATCATGGTCATACAATATAAATTAACGGATTGTCTGAATACAGCTGGGGTGCTGCTGCCATGTGTAGTGGGGCAGTCCACAACCTTGGTGAGCTTATTGTGTGTCGGTGCCTGTTGGGTGTGTTCGAAGCCAGCTTCGGCGCTGGGGCACCTTATTTCCTCTCCCTGTTCTATCAACGACATGAGCTGGGGCTCCGAGTGTCGGTACTTCTAGGAATGTCTCCGATCGCGAACTGCTTTGCCTCTGCACTGGCATATGGCATTACTCAGATCCGGAATGGACTTGAGCCATGGCAGTATCTCTTTCTGATTGGTGAGTCTCGTCCGTCTCTCTGGAGCATCCATAGGAATTTCCGATGATAACCCTTGAACGCAGAGGGGGCACCTACCGTCATAATCTCCGTCGTCGTGTTTTTCTTCCTCCCGGATAGCCCCGGGTCGGCCCGGTTTTTGGATGAGCAGCAACAAGCAGATGCAGTTAGGCGCTTGACAACGCAAGACCGTACGGCAAAAGACCGCGTGCATTGGAAGCAAATCTGGAGTGGTCTCCTGGATTATAAGAACTATGTGCACATGATCATACATTTCTGTTGCAATTATTCCTTTGCGGGTCTGTCCAACTTCCTGCCTACTCTCATTGAAGATATGGGCTACGTCTCCGTCCACGCTCAGGGCCTCACAGCGCCTCCCTATCTGGGATCTTTTGTCTGCTGCCTGGCAGCCGCCTTCCTGTCGGACCGGTTGGGTAACCGAGGCTTAGTAGTGGTAGGATTCTCGACAATAGGCTTGGTTGGCTACTTGATGCTGGCCTGTGTACACGATGCTAGCGCAGATGGGGTACGGTATGCAGGTATCTGGTTAGCAACATGTGGAGTGTTCCCGTCTCTCGCGATCAACATTACCTGGTTACTGAATAACCAGGGTGGCGACAGTAAACGAGGAGCCGGGATGGCAGTGTTAGCGATATTCGGGCAGTGCTCGAGCTTCGTCAGCAGCTCTTTATTTCCAGCCACTGATGCACCCAACTATACGCGTGGATGTGCTGCAGGCGCAGGCTTGACGGGCTTAGTGGTGGTTCTTGGCGCCGTGCTACACTGCAAACTCAGGCTCGAAAATGCTCGACGGAACCGGGTACATGGTCACGTCAGTGAGGAACATGCTATTGATGTGACGGAAGCTGGAGATGATGATCCTAATTTTCGCTACATCACTTAGTTAACCTCAGATGCTGTGACTAGTATGCATTAATAATTTTGAGTGGCGTGGGGCAAGTGCACCCGAAATTAGGTTTAGTGCAATATAAAAGTGTCGGGTATTTGGCAATTGCCGAACTGCAGCTTCCCTCTCTCCTCCTCAACATCCTCTCTTCCCCCAGCATCATGGAACACAAACCCACCAGGCCATCACGCAGTCGAGCAGTAAGCCGGTACCAGTATCAGAGAGCATATCAGGCCTGTATCCCTTGTGCAAGACGCAAAACTAAATGCAAGCGCAGTGACAATGCAATCACCTGCGAGAGGTGCGAAAAGAAGGGTATCCAGTGCATGTCTAGTAGCAAGCGACCATGGTCGCGAAGCACTCCTAAAGGGAATAACCTAGATACATATTCACCCCCAGTCACCCCGGATGCTGAACCTGATTCAGCACTAAGACTGAGAGAGATTCATGATGTCGACGGTTCACGAAGCCCATTGTGGGTCCCATCTTCAGAGATATTCTCTGTAAACAGTCACTAACCTGAATAGCGAAAATGAGGCCCGAAGGGAAGACAGCTTAGAGCGAGACATCGACCCAGAACAACGGCGGTTGACTAGTGGAAAGGAATTCTCTCAGTCAATGATGGAAACAGTGGTTTCCAACGAACAGGATGCCATGAGATTGTTATTCAAAGCAGCGGCCCCGTCAAAACGTCCCACCGAAGTCGCCACACCCCAGTCGTCGAGACTTCACAGTGACAGCAATGAGGAGTATAGTTACCTAGACGCTCTCCGTGTGTGGAATGCATGCCGTTTTGTTCGGATGGGTTGGTTTACAGCCCAAGAGGCCATCTCTCTCATAGAATGGTAACTATGTCGCCCTCTCAACAAGACAGCTTCTGTGTTTTTACAAACTAACAATGGGCAGGTTTTTCACTCACCTCAGTCCGCTTTCGCCAATCCTCACCGATTTCTATGCCTCTCCTACAAATCATTTCTGGCTTGTTACACAAGAGCACTTCCTTTGCTGCACCCTCCTCCTTCTCGCCTCCCGTTATTACATTCTTCCCGGTCGCGCCGGAAGAGTACGATCCTCGTTTATCCATCACCGTCTCAGTCAACACTGCCAGCACCTCTTGCTCCGAGTCATGCTTGGGCAGGAAAAATTCTCCAAGGCCAAAACACGAACCCTAGGTACGATAGAGGCACTGCTGCTGCTCTGTGAATGGTACCCCAAGTCGTTACACTTCCCTCCAGAGAGCGATGGTTGGGACTCGGATTTGATTATGACAGACCCGGACGTGCGCGACCCGCAGCTGGAGAGCGAGCATGAGCCTTCTGTCTCGCTTCAGTGGCAACAAGAAGTCATTGAGCCGACCAAGCGTCTCGAGCGTATGTCCTGGATGATCCTCAGTGCAGCTGTCGCCCTTGCCCATGAGTTGGGGGTATTCAGAGATGAAGTTACGTTGCCGCCAGTCCAGACGCAGACTCGATCAGACAGCAGAGTTTATCACGAGACCCTGGAACTGAGGCGAAAACGACTTCCTTCTCTGCTGTTGGTCTATTCAGACATGGTATCCGCACGGATTGGATGTAACTCGCTCATTTCTTTGGACCCCAACTCGCCGAGTGTTCTCCTGTCTGCGGATGACGAATGGTGGGCGCCGATGCGGTTGTGGGTAAGGCTCATGCAGATCTTCAGGTCTATAACGTCTACTTATACCGCCATCTTGAAAGAGGCTAGACCTGGTGCTTCGATCAGGTCTCTGATTGATGCGAAACTTCAGGAGCTTTCCGAATGGAGATCTATCTATGAGTCAATCACCGGTATGTTGGTTTGTTTACTCCGCGATCGTCATCAGTGATTCCAGCTAGCGCGAGATGTACTAAGGTTCCTGTAGTAAAACAGACAAGCTTCAGCAACACCCTTTTCATTGATTACCAGCATGTTCATACCATACTAAACTCCATCGGCATGCAGGAGATGCTCGCCCTCAACTCTCCGCGAGACATCAGTTCTCCGTGTGGATATACCGATGCCGTAATTGATGGGTGCACCCAGATCCTCGCCAAAATATCCACACTGAGTCATAGTGGGCTATTGCGCTATATGCCCGTTCGTATATTTTTCCGGATGGCTAGTAGCTCAGTTTTTCTTCTAAAGGGGCTGGCGTTAGGGACACCCCGGGTGCGACTTTCTTCAGCTCTTAGAACACTAGAGTCCACAATCGAAGGGTTACAGGAGGTATTAGCCGAGGACGAGCTTCACTTAGGTGGCCGCTATGCCAAGCTCCTTGAAATCGTGGTGGCCCGTCTCCGGAAATCCCTCCTTGATGCATCCTATCTTTGCAGTGATCCTGGAGAGGAGCAGATCAGGAGCACCAACAGGCAGGATTGTATGGAAGATGTGAATCCAGAGGCCCCCTTACCGATAAGAGACGAGAATATTGGCTTTCATATACAAACATCGAGTCCTGAAGAAGGTCGAGGCCTTTACTGCGATGACCAATGGCTCTCCCTTCCCTTCGACACTTCCATGGCTCCTTTTGGGTCATTCCTTGGCGACCTGGGCGTCTTGCCCGATCCTATTGACACGGATCTAGATTTTCTATGGAATTTGCCGCCTTGATGACTGACCAATATAGCTCCGTATCGTGAATTATGTGGTAGCTTAGAGAGCTCTTTACTACCTTCACCTGATGCTTACCTTCCACCCGGCGGATTACCAGCCAGTATGCGCGCTATTCCCGAGCTATGCTGGGTCGAACTTTCACTCAGATGGGGTGTGACGATGACGTTCTTCGCCATCAAATGCAGATGATTCTCCGGCAAGGGCTTTGGAGCCATGGACAGCAATTATATTCCGCTTGCTATGAGGGTATAGAACGATACTGTATCTTTAGATAAGGACTAGTCGCAAGTACTCCGAAAGGTCGCGTATTACGAAGTTCTATTGAAGCAATTTGCACTATAAGGGTATGAAGTGTAAGCTAAACTATGAGCAAATCTGGACGGTAATGGATGCGACTGGGTAATACACGCTTTCAATCTACCTCAACAGGCATTTGTTATGCTGCGCTTCGGACTTGTTCATCCTATTCAGGGTTGTGACAGACGACACACCTTCCTTGACATAATTATAAGGCTACCCAGAAACACGAAACGATGATGAATTACATCGCCCTGCCTAATGTAGAAAGAAATCACAGACTTGCCCTTCCCCTTCCACCCAAGGCCTTAATAACCTCCGCTGCCCCAACCTCACCCGAACACAGCGCACCCTCCATATACCCCCTCCACTCATTGCTATACTCAGTTCCAACAAAATGCAAATTACCCACAGGCTTGCCATAGACATCTGCGAACCGCGTCATATGGCCCAGTGCGGTGATCGGCGCCAGCGCCCCACGACTATACCTCTCATGCTGCCAGACCTGGTCAAAGACTTCAATGGGCTTGTACACCTCGTGATCATTGTTATCACCAGCGTTGAATACTTTAGCCAACTGCTTAATGACCGCCGCTCTTCGCTCATGAGGGATGAGCTTGCCCCACTTCCTACCCTCGTTTCCATTGACAAAGCAGGTCAGAGAGTAATGACGGACTTCATCAACGGAGGTGTCCCTAGCCAGAATTACCGGACCGCTGTACGAGGCGAAGTAGCCGTTGAATCCGCTATCGCGCCACCAGGGCCGATCGTAGCAGACAATGGCTTTGTTGTAATCGCCCAGCACGGTGGCGTTGGTGACTTCCTGCACTCGGGGCGGGAGAGGAGGTTGGATGTTGAGCTCTTTGTACATGGTGCTAGGGATGGAGAGGATGCATTTGCGCGCTGCAAAGGATTTGCCAGTTGTTGTTGTTACTATTGTGTGGGTGGATAGATCCAGGATTGTGGCGATCGGGGACGACAGGTGGATGTTGGAGGGGCCGACGAGGGATGCAAGGGCGTTAGCAAGGGATTGAGAGCCTAGATAGTGTTACTATGTGAGTACTTCGTTGTCCTGTTCAAAATGGATTGCAAGGGACAAGTTGGGTTTATTCACCATCTCTGAACCGCAGATGCTGCCCGCCGCTCGAGTCATCCGCGCGGATAGCCAAAAGACCGTGGTTACAGCGGCAGTAATCGATGAACCAAGCAGCGGAGTATTCGGACGATTCCAAACCATGCATAACCCGCGCCCAAAGATTTACCATTTTGATTGTCTTTGGTCCCGCTCCGAGATTATGAATGTATTGCTCGAGGGTGACATTGTCATCATCAGCCCGAGGAGGGCCAGGTTTCAGCGACTCAACTTGGATGTGATCGCGAATCTTTGCCAGATTCTCCTTTTCTTCTGTTGTCCACTATAGCCGATAACGACAGAGAATATATCAGTTATTAATTGTCTTCTTGGGGTATGTCACTTCCTTGGACTGATCCAGAGGCACACTAACATCAGATGGAGTGACCCCGAACGGAAACTCGAACCTCTCGTTCGCAGCTTCCTGCATAATCGCCCTTCCTTCCAGTCGCTGCTCTACAGTCTTCAGACCAAACTTCTTTATGTATGCGCCTACCCGCTTTTGCAGGTTGACGTTGATCCAAGCACCACCCAAGTCAGCGTACCCTCGACCAGAGGCAAGCGGGACACTCCAAATCTTCCCGCCAATGCGGTCGCGTGCTTCCAGGACGACGACTGAAAGGCCAGCTTGTTGAGCTGTAATAGCAGCTTGCAGGCCGGAGAAACCGGCGCCTACGACGATGAGGTCGAACATGGTAGCGATGATAGAGAGGCAAACGGGAAGGAATGAATATCCTGAGGGGACTTTCAGGAGGTACGAAGATAGAATTGACAAATCATGTGTATTGTCTGGCAACTACAACTCAATGTTTAGGATCTTGAGCTTCCTTTAAGGCTCTATGGTGGTGGTTCAATGGGGGAGACGATACCACTGTCTCTTGTCTCGGAACCCACACTCATCTCGGGTGTCTCCATCCGACCCGAGCCGAGGGCCCAGCTTGCCAGCTTGTCACGCGTCACTGTACATACCTCCAAGACGCAGCGGTGAAAGGTAAGACATAGTCTGGTATGTGCACTAAGCTCCTTGTAAATTGTCTGAGGTCTTAGGCACCTCCAGAGCGACAACTAGTGGGGTCCTATCGTGGTTATCTATTCACAGGGTGGAATCCTCCCTAGCCCTACGGCTGGGATAGATGTAGAGTACACGGTCGCACATCAATGCGCCCGGTTACGATCGATAGATAAGATAAGACGGGGGCTTCGATATTCTGTCAGAGCCCTCGTATCTTGTCTTTATGCTAATGAACCAGAACCCAACTTGGTTCTCTCCACGATTCTGAACTCAATTCAACCAGGGGTGTCTTAACCGAAACAAGCAACGCTTTCCCCGCGATTTCTGACCAGTGCGGGGTTAAGCACAGCTCAGCGAACGAGTTCTCGAGTTGGCGCCAGCTGACGATAGCCCATAATCATCAAGGCTTACCCCTCGATCTCAGCACCTTCCAGATGTCTGAATCGTATGATCCAGTTCTTCAGTCGCGCTTGAGGCTCTTCAGAAGATGGCAGATGTCCGGAATACCTCACGGAAGCTAAAGCGGACGTCAAACGCGTAAGTCGCCCTCTTTCTCCCTGCAAGTTCGCCGGAATTACCTTGACTCAGATACTGTTCGTCCTTGTCGCTAAACCTGAGATCATAAAAATACAGATGTATCGCGTGTCGTACCAGCAAGATTAAATGCACCGGTGAAGAGCCATGCGCCAACTGTCAGCGCAGGCGTGTCGAGTGTCGTTTTGTAGAAGGTGTGAATAAAGTCATTGTTACTGAGAGGTTCGTAGGTTATCCTATGTCAGAACATGCGACATATAAAACTGACAATAGCGCCGTGAGGATGGGTAGATATCTCCGAGAGCTGCAAAATAGAGCTCGCAAACGCCAAGGGCAGGATACGGAGATCCAGCCGGACCGACAGTTGATTAAGCGGACCTCAGCATCGGCATTCGGATCGGATGCAGATATTGATGGTACGATGCCAAACGAGGTCTCATATGTTAATGCACTTTCAATCCTACTTGGCTAACCCTTACAAACTCCAAAGCGTCTCCGTCTGCAGATAATCTGACGCAGCTGTTCACAGCAAGGACGATATGGACTAGCCCATTCACGCTCCCATCGCGAGTGATAAAGAAGAACGATAGCACCAAGCGAAACTGGAGTACGTCTGTCGTCGCCAATACTGATCCCTTCTTGGACCTAGCTAACACAGTAAAAATACTAGCTTGGCTTGCCCCTACCTCAACTTGGTCGTTCACAGCGCGGTTGAAACTCATGATTGCAGAGAAGCTCCAGATTGTATCGCACTGCAGCGGACCAGATCTATTCGACGGTGACCTCTACCCAATTCACTGGAACCCCCTTCCGGTGAATGAGCACCCTGATGTCAGCAACCTTCCTTCAATGGACTACGCACTCTACCTGTTTAATACCGTCAAATTCCATCTGGGACATAACTTCCGTCTACTCGATGAAGCCAACTTTTTACACCACATCAAGGAGTTCTACCATGGAGACGCAGCAAAGGAAGCAAGCAAGAATCGGCTATGGTTCGTTCAGTTTCTACTCGTTCTTGCATTTGGGAATGCATTCTTGTTGCCCGTGGGTTATCGTTCAAGTAGCGACAATAAAGAGCCACCCGGGGCTAAGTTCTTCGTGAGGGCTATGAGTCTCATGCCCGATCCGACAACGTTATCCCGCAGCGGATTTGTGGCTATTGAAGTGCTCGCATTGACAGGTTTGTATCTTTATTGTATCGATCACCGGTCTTCAGCGTACTCTTATGTGAGTCTACCCGATCACCCGATCATATAGTACTGTTCTCCCCCATTCTCATGCTAATAGCTCTCCATCAGGTAGGACACGCCATCCGCATTGCACAGATGGACGGTATGCATACTCAACTGCCTGAGGATGAGCTCGGAGCAGAAACTGTCGCCCGGTCGAGGGATCTTTGGTGGACGCTATACGTTTTGGACCGTCACATATCGTCGTCAGTTGGTGCGTCCATGACACTCCAGGATAGCGATATCACCACCCTGCTTGACCCACCCGGGACAACAACGCAGAGCAATGCTACGCTTGGCCTTCTGGTGAGGCTGTCGCATCTGCTATCATATATTCTGTCAAGTATGATATGCCACTCCCAGAAGAAAGGCTGAATAAGACTGAGTCGGCTGACGTCTGAAAGCTATATACAAATGTAGTCAAACTCAGCTGGGGACGTTCCTCGAAACCACACGATCGATCTTACAAGTCCTTGCCAGTCAAGCCCAAGACATCGAGAATATCATGGAAGTGAAATTCCAGAACTCAGTGGATGCCATGTCGAAGGGAACAAGACACGTTACACTGCTATATCACCAGGTTTATTTCCCTACGTAACCCTCGAGAGAGTACATTGCACTGATAAGATCCGAATTACAGTGCGTAATAGTAGCTACGCGCCCACTGTTGCTATCGGTGCTTAAAGAGCGATTAGACCGACTCGGTCACGGACCGGAAGACTGGCAGAGCATTGTGGCCCCGACCGATGGTCTGATCTCGGCAGGCATCAAGTCGGCAATGAAAACGCTGCAGATACTGAAGGACGAAGACAATCTACTCGGTGGGTTCAGGCTCCTCTAAAGCAGTTCACACAGACCATGAAGTCCAATTGATCTAACGTACTAGACCTAGATGTCTTCCTCCCCTTCGACATGGAGTTCACCTACGGAGCAGCAATGCACATCGCCATGGCCAAAGCTGTCTTTCCCAACGTCACCGAAGGCGAAAATGAAAACTGCATGAATGATATTCACTCGATCCTCGACCAAATGATCCAGCGTGGAAACAAGCTCGCAGCAGCACGAAAGTCCGAACTTACACAGCTTGAAAAGCTCTTCCAGGAAGTCGCAGAGCGCATCGAGCGGCGGGGCCTTGAGACACTCACCCTGCCCACATCTTTAGCGGCAGTGCCACCGCCCTCCGAGCTGGGCTCCGAATTCATGATGGCAGGACGTGTCGACCGTCCTCAAGACTCGGCAGATCTGGCAGCTTGTTCAGTGCCTTTGAACTCGGTACCAGGGTCCCCATCTGTTCTGGCTCAAGCTTCTAGCCTCGGCTTTTTAGACAGTATTGGGATTTCCTCTTACGAGTTCTTCTCGCTGGTAAATCAGATTGGGCAGACAGAGGGGTGTAGCGTTTTGGATGCAGGTGCGCCACCATGGGATGGATCCATGTAGGTCGCCACGACAAGAAACTGCCAGAAAGACTTGTCCATACTTCTTGAACGAATTAGCGTCTATTTGTAGAACATATAACCCCATAAGTTCATCTATTTCTTTCGTGGCCGAGCCGATTTACGCATACAGTGCTTTCTCTAGTGCCAGTGTATGTCTCTGCATGGATTTCAATACCGATGGTAGTAGACCTTCGGACATTAGTACCCAATTCAGTCCGACAGTTGCAGTTGCAAATACATAAATAGAAGCAACAATCAACCCGCAAAATCCAATTGGAGAATTGCACCTATGGAATCCCTCGCGTTCGCGACTCCACCGATCGGCTTCCCCATCCGACGGGCCCGCAGCAACCGAGATAACCAACAATTGTCGCCTCCCCACCATCACTGCCAGCGACAGTGATAAAGTTTAACCGAATCATTCTTCGACCCTCCGTCCGCAGATGACCATGACATCTTAGGACTTTCTACAGCACAGTTATCACATTGCCGGTCTATATACATCAACTTTCCATTTGTGTATATTTGAGGGTTAGAGCTGCAGGTATGGCTAGCACCCGCGTCGGGTTTCAAACCCGAGACTTGACATCGGTTTCTAGATACTACCGACGAACCCGAGCCGAGACAAGCACCACCCGGGATGTTTCCATCGTTATTTGTTGGTTGGAGTAAGAGCTGGGGTATCTCTTATAATTCTACATCCACACTTCCGATGCATGTTTACGGAGCATGCTAGGGAAAGCCGGGAGGCAGATGTGTCAGGTCACAAGCTGTGATGAGGATAGAGGCGATGTTATGTAGGTCTGTGTTTAGAGCCTGGCGGGATGATAAGCTAGAATGCGGTTTGGTGAACAGTCGCTTCCTTTCTGCTTATGTCAAGTAAGCTCCTATTGAATGGAAGACAACTTGGATGGAGTAGCATTAAAAGAAGTGATAACGCTGGTTATCAATCTACTTTACTGGGATAGAAGCTGTCAGGCCGAAAGAAGGCTTACAAGATTAACAGGCACTACCTGAAAAGATAAACGAAGTGTGGTTCTGTCCACTCGCTACACATCTTCCTGTTTGGTACCAACTTGGCCAAGTGGCAACCAGGTTGAACCCAGTTCAATAATAACCTTGAAGCTCATTGGCTACTGTAGATATTTTTAGTCTGATGTTTGTCAGTCATTGCAGATAACTGGCCCCTTCCAGGGGAGATTAATATTCACATTTACCTATTCGCACTAAGGCCCACTAGAGATTTTCTATTCACACCGAGAGCTAATGATTCAGAGATTATAATGATAGGGACAAGCTTCTCAGGTACAGCTAGCGTTTATGTACAGTATACTATGTTCGGTGCTGGGGTTCCCGATGAGGATCGTTATTGTGGGGCTCCGGGTGCCTTTTTCAGAGGGTGTCTTGACTGTTAACGAGTAATTATCATAGTGACAAGGGATCAATGCTTGCAATTGACTAGTAATAGGCCACCTTAAGTATATCCAGAGATGTAAATATTTGGCAGCTGACACTCGTTGTGTCTGATCAAGATTGAGGGAATGTGTCTATGCTGGAGCGGGTGATATCTACAGAATGCGCTAGGTCTCAGCTCCCGAAGATAAATACGGATCAATATAGTGGACTAACAGACTAATGGGTTAATGCTTGCACTGTTTGCAAATGGAAATGCTACGACGGTCTACACTCCTTGATGGCCCTCGCGTCGGGAGAACAACGCGGTATCTCGGCCCGCTGCCGATTAAGCCTGTACCGCTGGTCCTATCTTTCCGTGATCTTGATCTTGGTTGTCAATCCTCCTACCACTAGATAGCTATCGAACTTTACTGGCGGCAACTGCGGTACGCCCGCTATTTCCTTCGCGCATCGGCGTCGTGCGTCCCTATCAATCTATGGTGCGCTATCCCACTAGCATGGATCATGAGATCAGAAGACATAGGGAGGGCTTTGAAGATGATAGGCAAGGCAGCTGCGAGACTTGCCTCTATTCTCTCGTCATGATCTGTGGCTTCTTGTGGTTCTTTTCTCCATTTGGAAAATCTATCCTGTATAGAAATCCATTGGCCAAACCAGTCCGGCTCATGAGTCTAGATCCGAGCCGATTTTGGGAGGGATAATCAGCTGGATACCGGTTTGCTGTTCCGATTGATCAGTCGGCATTATCGGGATGCAAGACATGCAGGTCCTTGAACATAGAATCATGATTGCCTCCCGACAACATTAATGAGATGCCGGTAATAGTACGCAGGGAGTGTACGTTCATTGGCTATCTGGAGATGCTATCTCCTATCTGGCGCTAAAGCAGATGCATGTTATGCTTCCCATGACGGCTCGGGTCCTAAGCACTCCGCTCAGCATACCCCGGACTTGGCATATCAAGGCTTCATTTGATCTATAAGTATCCAGATGATATCGCAGTTAGAGACAACTTCTATAACTCAACAGAATCAATCGTACTTGAATCAACACTGCCATTCATCGTCTAACTCTCTCTACACATATTGGGATCATATCCATCCACAACCTACACAATGGCCCCAGCAGCCCTCGTCTCAACCTACACCCCACCCCCGGTTTCCGGGCCCAAGACCAAGAAGGCCACACGCCCCACCAACAGGCTCCCTCAGTCCCTCATTGAAGGCGCTAAGGTCCCCCAGAAGCGTACCTTCGACCCAAGCGAGCACTTGGTCTACCAACCCTCGGAGAAGATCCACAAGATGGCCGACTTCGGCCTCGAGAAAGCGGGCATCTCTCCTAACGCTATCTCAGAGCCTTTCCGTCTGTTCACGGCCGAAGCAATCAGCCAAATGCGCGCTGAGATCTTCAGCGAGCCTGTGCTGAAGGATTGTCAGTATGCAAGCGATTTCTGCGCAAGCATGGTTAGGGGCATGGGACACAAGTAAGCTTACACCTTTCAGAACAACCTAGCCCCATCCCATTAGACTAATGGTCATAACTAGGCGAGCCCCCTTCACCTACGACGTATGGAAATCTCCTGAAGTCCTGTCCAAAATCTCCGCTATCGCCGGCATCGACCTAATCCCGGCCTTTGACTATGAAATTGCAAACATCAACATCGCCATCAAGGACGACGAACCACCTTCATCTCAAGCCAGCAACTCCTCCACCAAACCCCCCGGAGATGACGATGCCCCGGCATTTGCCTGGCACTACGACTCCTTCCCCTTCGTCTGTGTAGTCATGCTTTCCGACTGCACCTCCATGGTGGGCGGCGAAACAGCTATCAAGCTCCCCAACGGCACCATCAAGAAGGTCCGTGGTCCCGCACAGGGCTACGCGGTTGTCATGCAGGGTCGGTATCTCGAACACCAGGCTTTGAAGGCCCTTGGCGGCCGGGAGAGAATCACGATGGTGACGCCGTTCCGGCCAAAGGACGCAGAGGTGCGCGATGAGATTTTGCTCACTGGTACTCGGGCAATCAGCAATCTGGAGGAGATGTATCCCCAGTATTTCGAATACCGCATGGAGGTCCTTGAGGAGAGGGTGCGGGCACAGCGCAAGAGGGAGAGGGAAAGGGATCTTACTGGACGGCCGTTTAATGTGGGGGAGACAAGGAAGTGGGTGGAGGAGCAGAGGGACTTTTTGGATAGTATTCTGAACGAGATGATTGTTGTTGAGTAGGGAAATGGTCATGATGGGTCTGTTGTATTACGTTCGAGCGAAGCGTGTGGAAACGGGATCAGAATGCATGGAGGAAGATGTCCATCTACGGTACTCTGTTTGGCTTTATGACGCCTATGAGAATATGATGCTATTTGTTCTAAGTAAAACCCAAATATCTATGACGTTTGCGATCATAGGGCTTCAGGAGTTGAGAAGTCACCCTTTGTTCTTACGCCTTTAGCAAATCCTCCAACACCTCGGCAGGGGTCCGCCTCGGAGGAGCAATGGCCAGAACCTCCTTGCTAGTAGTCGAAGCATTGCACTTCCCTTCCCACATGGTCAACGCGGCATACTTTATTGACTTGACGACAGTCATGGATTGACCCGATCCTTCATATTGACTGTCCAGCATTGCATCCAAAAGGCTGAGATCTTGATACGTCACTTCCTTCACCTTTGTGTCAATACACTGCTCCACTAAGCCGACAAGCTGTTCGCCAGTGATATCTTCCGGTCCATTCAAGACATATTTCTGCCCGTTGTGTGGGCTCGGATCATCCAACGCCAAGAGATGCGCAGCAAACACACCGACTTCATCCGGATCGATAGGCGCAACAGGGGCATCTTTGGATGCCATCAACTTCAGAAGGCCTAGTTCGCCATTCCGCTTAAACTGTTTGATGTACTCAGCGAGTACGGCCATATAGAAGTTTGTAAACACGTTTGGCCGAAGAGAAGTCCACTTCAGAGCCCTGAATTCCGCCGAACCAAGCATCGCCTCAATAGCCCAGTGCGTGCGCGGATAGTAGGCAGCGTAATCGGGACGAACATTCGGTGCGGAGGTGGAAATACGCACAACGTATTCCACACCAGCCCCAAGGGCGGCGACGTGGAAGGCAGACTCTTCGGCGAACTGGTTGGGTGCGTTGTGAGAGGCAATGAAAGCTCTGACAACTTCATATTCTCGGAGCCAGTCCGAGGTAATGTCGGTCCAGTTCTGCTCGATGATTTCGATACCGGGGATTTTCGCAAGCCGTTGGGCCGATGAGCTGTTGAGGGATCTGGTCAGGGCGAGTACTCGATGACTCTTGAAAGCCTCATTGTCTTTTAGAAGGTTTGGGAGAGTTTCTGTCACGGCTCGGCCGGTATTTCCTGTTGCGCCGACGATGAGGATAGTTGGAGCCATCATGATAGTTAAGTGAGAGTTGTGTGGATGGATAATATTGTTTGAAAGATAGATACGAGGATCATATTCAGGGTATTTATATTTCAAAGTCATTGCATTATATCGTACATAATTACTATTACGATTAGAAATTGGGAAGCTTATTTGTGAGCTTCGCTTCGAAGTGATTAATATATCGGGTGGAGGCTCCGGAGGTGGGAGGGCCGAAATGTCGGAGCTCCCACCCCGTGCATGTGTACCCAGACTCAAGGACTAGTACTTCGGAATTAATCATCTTTCCTCTCTTTGGCCACTAGGCATGAAATAGAGTGCATAAGAGTGGATAACATCCAACAATACCAGAAGCTGCCGTGTGTCCTGTGCCTACTAGTAGCCGGAAGGGGCTCGAACTTTCCCTTCTCACAAACCTAGACTGACATTAGTCGTTTCAAAATACACTATTGATGTGTTACAATTATGAGTCCAAAGGGATGGGCTTCATATCCTCGTATTAATAACGTAGTAGGAACAGATAAATGAACCTGTGGCAGCCTGGAAAAGACGCATACGACTGTAGTATCTGTGGTCCCCGAGCGTTTACTATCTCTCAAAAGAAAATATTTGCGACCGGCGCAACGCAACTGGCAGCGGACTCAGAAAGCACGCATTGAGTCAGTATTCAATAAGACTCACTGAGTGGTTCTTTCCGGGGAAGATCCAGGGTTCGACAAATCGGTTCTAACTAGTTAACCTTTTCGGACACACACTGACTAATCGTGCCATTATGGGTGGGCCCGAAAGAGAAGAAGCAGTCCCCTCAACTCCGTCATTGTACACCCTTTCCTCTCTGAAGCCTCCATTCAAAATAGCAGCATGCCTCCTAAGTTATACTGGTGCCAAGTGCCTCATTGCAAGGCAAGCTATCAGCGGAAAGAACATCTTCGTCGCCACGAGGCGCAACATACCCAACAGCAGCTTCGACAATGTCCAGCTTGTACCCAGAAGTTCAGGCGGAGGTACAGAAGGTCCCTCACCTTTCAGTATTGTATATGGGGAAATATTGCTAATTCTGCAATTCAGCGATACGTTACGGGCGACACATGCAAAATATACATGGAGTGAACGACATACCCGACATCAAACATGCTTGTGCCCACTGCCGGAAGCAAAAGTCTCGGTGCCAAGGAGGACCACCATGTAAGAATTGCTTGCGCCGCGGAATCCACTGTTCCCTTGAACGCCGGGTGGGAGCACAGCAGGTTGATCACCAGCGCGACATTGCAAGGATGTCTCGATCTCCTACCCAACCTGCGACAGACGACTCTGATCAGGAAAGACACTTTATAAGCATATATTTCAACATATTCCATCCTCGGTGGCCTTTTGTCCATCGAGGGTCTTTCAGTGATCATGAAGCACCATTATTGATCAAATCAGTGCTTGTTCTTGGTCTGTGGTTGAGCAAGGGCCGGAAAGCCCAATCGAAAGCCATTGACCTGCACAATGTCCTGGGCTCAGCCATACGTCAGCAGACTGTACGTAGGAAGTCCTGGCCTGACTATAACTCTGCCAGCTAACGTCAAAGTCAACAGGAGGCATGGGATGCCTCTGTAGCAGATGCAAGTAGTACTTGCAAATGGCCTATCGCGACATATCAGGCAATCCTGCTCCATCTAATATTCGCCGCTTTATATCGGGGCGGTGGGGAGCTCGACCTTGACCTGAAGCCTTCCCTTGCACCTGCAGATGCCGAACTACTGGAAAGACTTATCATAAGCTGCAAGAAGCTTGGAATGTTCTACTACCCAAATATACTGCACCATTATTGCGACAGTATTCTGCCGGGATATACATGGGTAAGTGTTGAGGAGGTAAAGAGGTTCGATCTGGCTTTATTCAAAGTCTGTGGAGCTTTTGGTATCTCAGGCAAAGAAGAGCATAGAACGGGTAACTTTGACGGGAGGATCCGTGCATGCGACTTACAATTTCCACCACCCAGGAATACGCCCTTGTGGAATGCTGTAACGAAAGAAGAGTGGGAATCCGCAGCGACAGCGGATATGGACCGCCATAGCCTGGATGACCCTTTGCCTCTACAATGGATCTCTAATTCTGCAGAGATTGGGGAGCTTATTGCTACTGGGTCTCCTGCATTACTTTAATAACTGAGTTTACAATTATGGATCGTCGCATAACCAAAGGGCCGAGATGATAGAGTATGGACTTCAGACCTGGTAAATGGGTATATGTAAAATCTTCTTCACTTAGACTATATCCTGTAATTTTACCCAAGAAAACGTAACGGTCGCAATCTATCTGCTCCAACAATATCTTGTCCCCTCTGCTGAATAGATTGATAAAGACACTTAAACATGCTTCCGGTGATTTAAAGTGGAACATGATGGGTGGCCCATGTGTACCGCATCTAAGAGAGCACACTACTTGAAGCAATTCAAAGATTAATTCCAACGGGCCTCCATATCGGGTGTCAATGACTATTATTAATGTCCTAGAGGGAGTCATACTAACAAAGATGGAATACTAATGATGTTGCTTCTTCGATAAAACAAAACGCAAAAACAATCAAGTCCTAGTCATCCCACAACCGTCCGTATCTCCAAAGTCAAAATTCTTCTGTCAAAGTGCGCCATCGCCAACTCTGGTCCTAGCCTCCCAAAATCTAAAACGAGTTCCGGCTGTCCATATCACCCAAGTAGTATGACCGGTCCACCATCAGTCCAACTGGGTGGTATTAAACAAACGATTACCGGTGTCGGTAGTTCCCTTTCCAGTGTACTTGTTCTTCGACACCCGGAGAGCGACAATGGTGACCTCCATTGATCGCGCGACAGCACGAATGGCACTCCCGCCTTTGAGGGCCTGGTCCTGCACGACGCCAGCAACAACAATGACACGAACAGCATCATTAATCTGTCTAATATGTTGCAAGAACTCCACGATGGACTTGCCACTATTGATAACAGAGTCGACCAGGATCACAGTGACGATGCCCTCGAGATTCTCCCTCTTCACGTCGTGGGGGAACTTGGCATGCAGGAGCTGGGCAGTTGGAAAGACCTCGTTAATACCGTTTGCCATGGGCAGCCCACCGCGCATCAGCGGCACGATCAACGTCTGGCCTTCGTTAAGAAGCCGGTATCCGTCGATGGGCTTGTTTTGAGGGTGGCGTACGGTGAAGGCTTCAAGTCCGATGATCTGTGCCAGGTATTTTGTGGATAGATAGTGAGCAGCCTTCTTATGAGCATCCTGAAGGGCCGGCCCGCGGATGGCGTCGTCTCTCATAGGAGTACTCAACAACTTAGAAGCGTTATCGTCGGTCGCATGGTAGAATCGAAACCAGCGGCGGAAGATCGAGCTCTGGATATTTTCGTCTTCTAAATGGATCACAGGGAGTATGTTCAGGTCAAGCCGTGGTTTCAGAGTATCGTAGGGCAGCAAGGCCTGCCTAGCCTGCAGCCCATCATTGAGGATAGCATCACGTAAAGCGCCATCCATGCTCTTGCTTCGCGTTTGTTCTTTACCCACCACGACAACCGCCTTGTCTGCAGCCAACATCATCGGCAAATCAATAGGGCTGTCCCCGATCGCCCAGGTGTGGGCTCCATGGACTGTTTGAGCACGAACAACTAAACTTCTCTTCACCTCGGGGGTAACCACCAATCCGTCATCGATACGGCCACCACCGATGACTTTAACAACATTAGCGAGCCCTTCTCTATCAATGACTTTCTCCCAAACGAGACGCAGGCCGCTGGTGACGATAACGGGACAAACGTGTTTGTGTTCGACCGCTTTTTTGAGAAGCAGGGAAATCTGGGGATAGAGATTGGTTTCGCTTGCAATATCCTCGCAGATAGAAGAGAATTCATCATCCGAGACCTCATCTTCATAGTACATCATAGCTTGTCTGAACGCGGCATATGAATACCCCATCTTGTTGAAAAGCCGTCCTAGCGGATTATGGACGCCCGTGAGATCTTCCAATATTGTCCAAAAGGTTTTGCTGGTGTCGTCTTCCGAGAGTGTCTTGTCTGCATCAAGGAACAGGACAGTCTGGACGTCGTCGTTATGGTTAGAGAGAATCTTGTCCAAACGATCATTGGCAACAGCCATGTTATATTCCTCATCGTGACATTCAATGTCACGAATGAAGGTCGAAAGCTTACAGCTCAAACCGGACCAAACATGAGCAAACATAATGTTTTTGTCCAGGCAAAGAGAAGAGAGCTCTTTTATCTCGTAATTTTGCCACTCGCACAAACGACTCTCCGACACACTTGGTCGTAGTCTCTCGGTATCCTTTTCTCGTCGTTCGGTAATCCTATGCACCGGAGTATTGAGGTACAAAATATGAGTGAAGGTATCCAAGTCATCCTCAGTGACGACCTTCATGGGGTGGTCACATCTTTCGTCGTTCAAAAGCTGAGGTGGCCGGTAACGATCCCAACTTTTCCTGGTCTCGCTGCAAATTGACTTGAGCTTCTGAACAGCCCGTTTGCGATACTCGGCTTTTTCAGACTCGTCGAGCTTCTTAAATGCATCCAACCCGCCGGTAGTCACAGAGGCAATGACCTCTGATCCTTCAAAAAAGGCGAAACGCTCCTCCCCGAGCTGCTGTTTTAGTTTGTTCAACAAAAAGGTCTTGCCAGCCCCCGGCACCCCATATAGTCCGATGACCTTGGGGGCGGCCGCTGGTTGACACATGGGTGCCAGGGTAGGGCACTTCTCGTCTTCCGGCGAGGTGGGCTTTTGCATTGTCGATGAGATATAATAGAAACAGGCTAAAGTTGAAGGGAAGTATCAACAAAGGGGGGTATGATCCGATATGGATAGAGGGTTATAAATAAGAAGAAGTGTATGGTGTACCAATGACCTGTGAAGATAAAATTTCACATTCCTGGTCGTGAGAGGTACCAGTAGAAGGACAAAACTAAATTTGGGGTGCTGGGGGATTTAATAGGCAAAGGTATCGTCGGTTCCTAGGTTCACTCAACGACAAATCCTTTTCATTAACAGCCTCGGCGCTGGAAATGTCTGGCTTGTTGAATATAGGGGCTCCGGGTCATTCCAGGAAGCTGCAGTTGACCGTTGCATTGTTGTCATGATTGAAATGTGAATGGAGTCATCAGTGTTTTCAATACGGTACCTCCCATAGTCAACTCAATTGACTTCTATAGGTGCTTTTAGCAGAGGTAGTGCTCTTATGCCAATGTTCAGTATATAGAGCACCACATATTGGGCCCGGAACCCTTTTCCCTGCATAATATGGAGCACATTTATATAGTATCCTGATATATGTGGAATTCTTCTGAAGGCCGCATCACAAGAGACGAACAAATATAATGCTCTTATGCTGTTGTTATGTATATAGACGGACACACATGGGGTCCAAAAGCTTTTTTCGAGCACAAAGTTGGGGGTTTTTATATATCCAGATATACTTGCAATTCGTCTGGAGGTCGCACCACAAGGAACAAGTATAACAAAGACTACCATCGCATGGCATGGATACAAATAGTCAGCCCTGACAATTGATATTTGTCATTTCTATTTCGCGTGAACTTTCTGGGCCGAATTATGGCTCTTCAAGAAGCTAGAAACCTCAGTATGGATCACAATAGCTTCACCACAGGAGTAGTATATCACTCACCACACTATCCAACCCCGACACAAACATGGATCAGGGAAAATCCGGCAATGCCCATAGCAATAATCTTTCAACTCTACCGAATTTCGCCTTATCTATGCCATGTCTGTCTGCAACTTCATCCAATTTCGTCCCTTTCCTCGGATTCACCACCTCTCTAACGCCCCTCCAGTCGTGCTTTCCGGCGAAATACGCAGCCACGCGATAGAAATACCATCGCGATGTGAACTTGCCCAGCATATAGGTAATAGCAAATGCGTTATACGTCCGCGACCAAGCAGGGCGAAAAGTGATAGGGAATCCGTCATGTTCGGCGCGAGATATTGTGAATAGGACGTCCGAGGTCTCGCTTAGTCGGGCCAGGGGTGTAGTTGCCTTGCGCCGCTCGGAAAGCTCTTCCATGAGACGACTTTTGTGCCAGGTAATGTTGGATTGGCGGGGGAGGTTAAGGAATGTATGCCATTTTTGGCGTAACTTGCTTGACATCTTGGTCTTGTCGCATTGAATGCTTCTTAGGAAGAAGTCAAGGATTAGATATGGGTAGCGGAATGGTGTTTGGAATAAAAGTGTCTTTTGGAATGGGGTGCAACGGCCTATAAAGACTGGATAATGTAGGAAGGAAAGACTGACTTGATTGTGCTTATGATGTACCTAACAAGACATTGCGAAAAAAAAAAATCCCCTTATATGCGAACCAGGGCATATCGGATTAACTGATCTTTTCAGAACCTTTCCGGTCTAGTGCAGGCAAGCTCCGTGAACATCGCCCATAACGATTTAATTACATAGTGAATGTGCATTTTATGATACCTTCGATAATATGCACCACTAGTATTCATTGGCTCCTCCTTTGCTGCTTGTTTCACTGGATGCGGGGCTGAGCATTCCCCAACCCCACCTCATTTCACCTCATTTCACTTCATCTGTCTGTCTTGGTTAAGGCTGCCACTACCGACCCCATCCTCGATCTCAACGTCTGTTCTCCTTTACGAATCCTTATCCAATTTCAATATACTTCGCTTGTTTCTGAAGGGCTAGCTAGCTGTTTGGAGTTGCCTAAAAGGAAACAGTATCCACTCTGCACCACACATTTGGAACGGAATGCCTTTAGCGCCTGAAATTCAACAATTCATCCTCGGCTTCAAAGACCGGTGGGACGGGTCAGTGAACACTGCTTGTCAGGACTTTTTTGAAGCCCAGCATTTATCCGTTGGCCCACTGAGCCCAGATCATCCAATTAAGTATGAGAAGAATGTAAAGTATGGCCTAGATCCAAGGCATCGCTTGGATGTATTCTGGCCAGCAGATGCTACCTCAGAAAACGCGGCTCTGCCTGTTGTCGTCTACTTTCATGGCGGTGCATTTAAGCTGGGCGACAATTCGATTACTCCGCACATGCACGCCAATATCGGTCGATTTTTCGCATCTCAGGGTATGATCGGCGTCTTGGGGACTTATCGGCTACTGCCAGAAGCTCGATTCCCAGACGGACAGGACGATGTCGCATCTGCTCTCTCGTGGCTGCATGACAATGTGCATCAGTACGGAGGCAACCGAAATGCCATCTTCGCACTTGGCCAAAGTGCAGGTGGAGGCCACCTAGCCATGGCGCTTTTCTCGGGAAAGCTAAAGTCGGACCAAGGACAGAGTCTAGTGCGCGGCGTCCTGCTTCTCAGCGCGGCGTTGAAGTATGACCTATCAAAGAAGGGTCGACGCGAGAGCATGGAGCAGTATTATGGAACGACCGACCATAGTCTTATTCAATCCCGATCGGCGTACGGTATTTTCCAGGATTTGCCGCCCGTTGAAGATGCGGATGTGGCTTCCGTGCCGACACCCGAGCTGTTTTTGATGCTGGCGGAGTGGGATTTCGAGGAGTGCGTACAAGGAAACTTGGACTTTGCAAGGCTGTTTGCTGAGCGTCGCCGACGTCTTCCTCGGTTTGAGGTGTTGCCTGGTCATAATCATGTTAGCTATGCATTGTCTATCGGCTTGCCAGGAGACGATGTTGGACCGAAGATTGCGGATTGGGTGAGGCAGTGCTCGGAGGGGCCTTGATCATAGAAATACATAGCTTCCGTCTGTCTTCGCTTTTACTTCCTGGGTATTGTGAATCGCCGATGGCCAAGACCTATCCGCATCTAGCCAGTGCATGCGATAATTGGGGATTTTGAACTTCAAATCTACTATCTCCTCTAATATGTAGGGACATTGTCCGGAATGAGACCGGGCCTAGTATGATTGCTTTTCCCATTACTACTAACCTTAAGTATTCAGCACGACCGGGATATTTGGTGACTAGATGGATAGGTTGGCCCTCGTTCGGGTGCAGATATACTGGCTGCCATATGCCGCTGGCCCTACCCATAGGGTACGCAAGTGGCTTCCTGATATTTTCTTTATTTGCTCAAGCCTCTCGCACTAGTATTTCGAGGAATCAAGTGTCTCGGAACCTTTTCCTTGCGGACAGTTGCAAAAACTCATGGGAGATGGTTCAAAGTTGGCTGCCTTGCCGATGTTTCGGCATAGAGGTCTTTGAATATGTGTCCTGTTACGGATTTAAAACGCTGGAATGAGTCTATGGTTTTTGTAGCTTACTTTTCGCTCCGATACTTTCTTCCCCACGGCTTTTCTCTCATCTTCATCTTCTTTTCCGAGTGTTTTCACTGGCCGCTTACTCAATAATGACCGTCGGGTACTCGCGCTATATATCGGTGGTGGATTGCTGCATCACCTCTGCTCATTGAAATTAATGCCGCCTATAGATTTTTTTTACTTTTTTCATCTTAATAGATGGATATATAAAGGGGTGGGTAGGTGTCGATTAGATATCAGGGGTGAAAGGATAGAATTGACTCGAGTTGATGTGTTGGGTACGAATATATCTTACGCTGTTAGTTACTGCGGCGAAGGGATGAAGTTCTTGACAGCTACCCGGATCAGATTACGTCAAGTTACTTGAAAGTAGGCTTTTTCTTTAGAATACAGGTTGATTATTCTTTTTCAGTTTCCTCCGATCGCAAGTACAAAATACATCACATAAGGATTTGTCGTCAATGGCAATGAGGTTGGGCTATCCAATAGAATCTCGTCACGTCTATTTGCGCTTTGCTTCTCGGTTTGAAAGAGATTTAGGTGTGCCAAATGGCTTTCGGTTTCAGCCCTACATCCCGAGCCAAATGTGATGCTAGATCCGGCCTGGCGTTGTGGAGGTAAACCGCCCAGAACTCAACTCAAGAAATAAATTCCGCGGGAGCTAGGCTTGCCACGCTCATGTGGAGCTGTCACGGGAGCTTGTGGGCTTGGGACAAAATATTGACCATTTAGACGTCTGCAGTCTATTTCAAGGTTATGACATGGAAGCCGGAATAAGCATAGATCGCTTTTGGAACATCGGATTCATTCAAACCGGCCCATGGGTGCAGAAGAAGTCTGATATAATTAAGTTATGACAGTTCACAGAAAGAACTATAGCGTTAATAGCAGTATGGACGAAAACGTTGTTGTTATGTACGAAAACGTTCTTGACTTCCCAATGCAACCAATTGGTTACTGGTCGTGCCAATAGAATGCCGTATCGAGTGTAGCATCGAATGCCGGGCATGACACGTCCATTTGGCACCTCCCAGCAATGATTACTGTCCTACCGAAACTAAAAAGCGTGGGATTGCAGCTGAAAGTTATAATAAAAGCATCCGCTGGTGGAAGAATCTTGCAGCGAAATCAGTCAATTGGCTTCACCTGCGTTGAGCCACGCTGCACCCGGTCATTCCACCGAGCCCTGGCAGTCCCCGAAGCCTCCTGAGCATCCTGAATAGCCTATAATGGCCTTCTTAGTCCTTGCATGGACGGCGGCACTTGCCCTTCCAGCTGTCTTTGCGCAGGATGGAGAATCCGACCGGTCAAAATCCCCAAAGATAGCCCCTCGGATGCAACACGATTCACACAACACGACACACTCGCCCACTAGACCTCTTCCTTGGGGCGAGATAAATTTTATTCATACAACTGATACACATGGACGGCTCGAAGGGCATGAGAATGAGGTAAATTACGGTGCTGATTGGGGTGATTTTGTTTCGTTTGTGACGCACATGCGTGACAAGGCTGATCAACAAAACGTGGATCTTCTCGTTGTGGACACTGGTACTTCTATTCTTACTGGTCTTGGACTCTTTATATAGTTTGTTAGTCAACTAACCCAGCCTCTCCAGGCGATATCGTGACTGGCAATGGCCTCAGTGATGTTTCAACTCCCGAAGGCCAGTTATCTAATCCAATTTTCCGCTATCTGGATTATGACCTACTCACTATTGGTAACAACGATCTTTATGATGCAAACGTTACGGGTCAGATACAAAAAGATATTGCGGACTACTATACCGAACGTTATCTAACCAGCAACGTCCTCGTGGAAGATGATGACCACAAAAACGTATCTATCGGGGAGAAATACAGATATATCACTACAAAGCACGGGTTGCGGATCATGGCATTCGGGTTCACTCTTCAGGACTTCAAGGCCCCCAAAACCGTTCATGTCCAGGGACATGAGGAAATAATAGAACAGGATTGGTTCAAAGATGCACTTAGCCAGCCAACTGATCTATATCTGCTTATTGGACATGCCGACATTGGCCAGAGCTGCAATATAAAGACCAAATATCAGGGAGATCAGAATCCATTGATCTGCATGAAGGACTGGTTCCGGGAAAACAAACCAGAGACCCCACTCCAAATCTTAGGTGGCCACTCACATGTGCGCAACTTCACATGCTATGACAGTGGATCGTCTGGTCTTGAATCCGGTCGATACTCTGACACTGTGGGATGGCTTGCTCTCAGCGACGTGGCGCCATCAGGCACCTGGAACGGATCTAAAACAATGACGGATGTCCCTATGCCTACAAGGACATGCACACCGCACACCCCGACATCATCCTCTAGCACGGAGAAACCTGTTCGCCTTGACCGTCGCTACCTTGATTTTAACCGCCAAACGTTCGCGTACCACGCTTTAGGGGCAACTGACCCTGAGGTCCCTGCTAGTTTTGATACACCTATCGGACAGTATGTCACAAATGATATCGAGGGTACTCGGAGTCAATACAACTTAACTACAGAACTTGGCTGTGCTCCCCAATCATACTATATCGCGTCGAGCCCTTACAACTGTCCGGATAACATTTATACGTTGGTAAGATCCGCTTTGAATGCAACTGTGCATGGGAACGATTCCGATTCTGCCAGATTGATCATCTTCAACACCTACGGTATACGTTACGATTTATACCAGGGTCCATTCACTGTTGGGGACGCGTACACTGTTAGCTCGTACGCGGACGTTTTTTACTATATTGCAGATGTTCCTTATGATGACGTAACCAAGCAACTTCAGGTGAAACTGAACGAGTACAAGGAAACTGAACCAGATTATGAGGAGCCGAAGGAAGACTGCAGCAGGAACAGGAACAGGTTTTCTACCAGTCGATATGCGGGCGCTTCTCAGCAAAGAGTGCTTACAAGTCGTACAAGTGACTCGGACAACCTCAACCCTGGACATGTTACAAAAGATGATCTTGGTGATTGTTCTGCCAGCTCAGAGGACTGCGGCGATGACACCCTGCACATCCCACGCCTGGAAGATGAACCGCATCCGTACTATATGCAAGTCAAGGGCAATATTGACGAGAAAGAGACGAATACAGTGGACGTTGTCTTTACAAGTGACATACAGAATAAACTCATAGAGTTCCTCGGTCTCAAAGACCCGGTCGTCAAGCCCTACATGAATGAGTCGTTTACCACAAGGGAATTTTTGCAGGTCTATGCCAATACAGTCTGGGGTGAGAAGCCTACCTGCGAGATCGGGCCATGATTAGGTGAGCGGAGGGGAGGATGGGTGGGGTTAGGTGACATGTTGCAGCATTGGCTGAATTTGTGGAGTGGATTCACTGGTGACTAGATAAATGTCAATGCGTGTGCCCGCGCTTATCTGTGAGACATCCTTCCGAACTAAGATCTGTCGGGTCGTCCCAATCGTGCTACGTTCGTCAGACATTGTAGCTCTCCTACAATGGGAGCATCAGACGTTATATAATTGAAAAGTTTTGTTCTGTTAACAGACTGGACAATGGTTCGGGAGGGCAAGAGTTTCGAGGAAATAATCATAGATTCTCTCAACTCCAAACAATGATGAGTAGACACAGCCGTGCCAACTAGTAGAATGGATGATCACTAACTAGCTCCTAAACCAGCCAGCTTACCTGAGATTCTGAACTGTTGAGAAGAGGAAGCAGTTTCTAGTAGCATCTGAAACCAGTTTTGGGGAATGCTTTTGTTTTGTGTTGTGCCCAGCTTTCGGTTCGACAGATTCCAGCTCTTAATCAGGTAGCTTACAAGGAGAAATTCATGAATCCTGCCAACATACAGCCCGGCTGGCTCCAACATTGGCTGGACTGGAGACTGCCCGTCCGCTGTGATGACCCAGAATCGAAGTATCCACCATGAATCATGCGTATGCAGGCCAAAAGTACACCAAATACAAAGTGAGGTAAAAGGTTTCTGTAAAGAGTACTTCGGCCAACAGACAGTCGATAAGGTGATGCGATGCACGAACAGAAGCGAGTGTAACGATCCCAATATAGCTGCGGATTTGGATACATACTACAATAATAAGGCCCCAGTCTGGCTGCACTAACTTCTCCATATTGACAGGGTGTCAGACGCGAATCAATACGGGAAGAACAATCATGTCACTGTCATGAGAGTCAAAAACAGAAGCTCAGATGGAAGCACCAGATGGATCAGCACCTACGGTGCGCTTACTATGCAAGGCTTTAGGGCTCCCCTCAATCAAGCCTGGTCTCTGGGTCATTCAGAATGCTGATAGCCCTACGGTGTACATGATCGCTAAATATGTTGAGGATAAAATGGACGCATACACGCATCTGCATGTGAGGAGAATTTTGTTGATGCTACATCCACTCCTGCTATTGAAAAACAATGACTATCACAAATGTTACTTGTGCTGCAATGATTTAACAAAAAAAGAATTCCCGGAATTATCCTCAATTCGGTGCCGCCAGATTGTACCACTACCGCCAAAAAGGTTGACAAGAGTGGGATTCGAACCCACGCCATCTTACGATGATCAGGAAGCTTGGAAAAGCTAGATTATTAAGGTGGACCTTAACCTGACGCCTTGGACCAACTCGGCCATCTTGCCTGGAGATAACGTTCTGCGTTTTAATATTCCATTTAGTTTTGAACTGCATGAACTATCCGTGGACGGTTATTCTGACTCTATCTCAAATGATTTCTTTGACCTCAATAAAAACTTATGTTTGCTAATCTATAGAATTTTACGTGCTAATACCCCGGTCTGTACTGTACATTCAGATGAACCAAGACTGGAGATCAAAGCAAAGGTCTGAATTTACTGATCACTCCCAGGGGAGGTTATGTGTCTATAGCGAATGAAACCAAGCACATACGACCACAGGGT
>BTWD01000144.1:0-35675 GCA_036986335.1 Aspergillus sp. AS01 | reverse complement strand
TTTTTTTTTTTTTTTTTTGCATAATCTTATTGATAATCGACCAGAGAGCATTGAAAGTAGAAGCCATTGTGTTGATACAGAAAGGGTTGACTTGGTCAATTTAATGACTGTTCTTAATATCTGCTATATTTTACTTAATGTCAGTGTTATACAGTCTGTAGTTAGAATAAATATACTAATCTTTATTTTATCCTCTTTGGTGAATAAAATATTTTAAATAGTGAGGCTGGCTAGCTCTCTCAACTGGCCGTGTAAGAATTAAAGGTACTTTAAAATCTGTGAACTGGGTATGAATATTATATATTTAATAGAAAGAGAACAGTACTCACAAGTTATAAGATCTGGACTATTTTATTTTCAGTGATGTGGCAACTTAATGTTAAAGTCTTGTGGAGAGTATATTTAAATAACTTTTATATAAGAAGATATTGTTCTGCATACTAGAATATATCTAGAAAATATAGAATACTGTGATAAATAAATTAATAAATTATCTGAATATATATCTCTATTGCTAATCACTCTATAGTCTGTATTTGGATATAGACTAAGTTAATCTTATTTTTTTAATGTTTAGCTAGTATCATGATTTGTCCATAGTTAATACCTGTATAAGGTTTGTATATTTCCCACGAGTTTCGTGCTAGGATTTCACGGGGAGCTGGACTGGGAGTCAACTGCTGTGGCGGGGGATAGTTCAGCCGTACCAGGAACGTCTCTATTTGCGGCTGGCATGGCTGACCCAAGTGGAAGTCAGTGATACAAGCGCCTGTTCTTGTGTCCAGATACTTTCTGAGATGACCTTCCATGTCGCTGAGGAGTATGCTCACTGAATTCTGTAATGTAGACAATGTAAGGTAAATCGTGCAATTATCTGGTCTACCTACAGCCGCCACAGGCATTCCTTTGGTTAAAATGACCGCAAAGGCTAATACAACAAGACCACGTGAAGGAAGAACTTTCTGACAGTCGTTTGGGAGGGGAATCGTAAAGGATGGCCGGAAGCTGATCGCTACGTCAGGGAAAGTGTAGCGCATTTCTAAGAATGGACATGCCAGTCCTCAAGAAGCCCGGCCTTGATCTGTTCGGCCCGGTCTTGATATGTTCGACGTCAAAGGCTTGCTAATTCACCGGCTTGATCAACAGCTTGTAGAGTATAACCGGGGACTTGCATTGGATTTGGGGGCTTCTAGGTCGGCTATCTTGGCCGATGAGGATGGTGCGCATGGTGTGGTTTGCGAGGTCCTCGACCCCGTCTTTTCTACGATTCATCTAAATGATCCCCTAGTGAACATTGCGTCAAGAGAATCCCAACTCACGCCTCATAGCAAGCTTGGTAGCTTCGCAACACGGATGGTTCGATGTGCTAGAACGGACTTCCTGGAATTGGTCAGCCCCCTCTATCTAGAAGTTGTCGTTGCATTGCCATACCAGCTGACCGTTCCACGACTCCGAATTCCTTTGGTGGATTACAAGTTCCCATATCTACATATGGTCTGTCAATCCCAACCACCCGGTCTGTTCTCAAGGGTTGGGCCATGCGTGTGCTCACCATGGCGGTGGATAATTCCCATATAGTCATAACTATGGCAAGAAGCATGACTGAATCTGAGAGTAGAATTCTGTATACTTTCACCAGCTGCTGTCCTCGGTGGAATGGAGCAAGGAACAATCAAGGAAGAATTTCATGCTCTCCATATATGATGCCCAATTCGTTCTTTGGCAAATGCGCAACCTACACCGTCTATAATTCTGAAAGGAGATCAGGTTCTGTTGCGTGAGATGTGATCAGTATGTCCACACTCGTTGCACTCTGGTCAATTTGGTCGACATCCCGACAACCCCACTTTTGGTAGGGTTGGATTGGAAATAGGTTTTGTTGTTGGGGTGGAATGCTGCTGGCGCGACGAATTCTCATGGGTCATATCGGCCCGGAAAAATGGATGCCCGGCACAGCCATGCTCGACATTGAATCAAGCATCGGAGCAAAATTATCAACCTGCTGACCTGGTTTTGATGAGCGATCCCTTAGAGTGGGCAATATATTCAATTTTGGCGTGCCTGTCGATTCTCTAAGTGTCTCGCGGAGTTATCAGAAGCCGGTTGTGCCGGACACGCTGGAGTAGCTAGTATTGGTCATGTTACATAACGTAATCAACGGTCGGGCGGGACACACGGTCAGGCGGGACACCCCCCTGCCCGAATCGCTCGATATCTTTAAAATGAAGTCTTTAATTCAATATAAACGCTTATAAAAATGCTATTTAATTAAAAAGTAGGTGGTTTAGAACACTGTGTACGTCGGTGGCTAATATTGAAGCAATTGCTGCAGCGTGGAGGAGTGCGCGAGGGGGTCTCCGTAGCTAGAGATTGAGGTTTAATCTCAATATCTTTATGATCTTGCATCTCTTGTTCCTGCTGGATTGTACTCTGAGCCTCTTCAATAGTAGTGCTTTCTGTATAAATCATCTGCTTTCTTGAATACTTCCTCTTTTGTAGCTGCTTTTTATGGCTAGCATGTAATTCCGCATTCTTCTTAGCCAGTATAATTGAGTTTGTTATTGCTAGCTCACACCCTTTAAGAAGCTGACGTAGTGTAGAGTGTGTAGATGAAGTTGGACTTGCTTGCTGTTCTTGAAGTAAATGTTTTACTGTATTTTGATGCTTCAAAAGGTGTTTTATATTATGTGGTGTTTGAAGCACTGAGCCACTTGACTGGCTGTCCGGGGTTGGTGGTGTTTTCAAGCGAATATTAAGCTGAGAAAGTACTTGATCAGGATCTAGAGGAACAAGACCTGTTGCTCTAAAATCACTGATTATATTTGATTTTGATAAAGCACACTGGTGGGCTTTGGGATAGACCTCAAGAATGTCAAGCTTGTTGATATGATTGTGGCTGTATTGTATTTGCTTTTGAACCATGTCTCTGTATGTGTGTTTAAGCACGCTAAAATAATTAATATCAAGAGGCTGAAGTAGATGGGATAAATGGGCAGGCATATAAATAGGTATAATATCATTTTCAGCACAGGATTGGTTGAATTCAGGTGTTAAATGATTACCATGGCTATTAAGGACTAGAAGGCTATATTTGCCTACTGATCTGCCTCTAATCAGTGGAATGAAGTGTTTTTGAAGCTATTGAAGTCTAATTATATTAGTGGTTTAACTGTTATCGCTGACTTTAATTCTCCAGGTAGAGGGAACGGATTGACCTTCATACTATGCCTTTAGATGTGTTTTGTCTTTGAAGATCAGGGTCGAAGGTAAAACCTCTCCATTAGATTGAATATACTTAATTGCAGTAATCTATTCCCGATTCCCTGGTTGAACTAAGGACGGCTGACCTGCTCTCTGGGAACTAGTTACTACTTTATATGTAGCAATCATTCCCATAGTAAATCCTGTTTCATTGAAGTTGTATATATTATCTGATAAGATCCTGTACTCTTGAATAACTTTCTGTATGTGATTGAACCAGTCTTTTATAACTATAGGATCCTTTATTTTAGCTCTTTGATAGTTGAGTCGTCTAGCAAATTGAGTTTTTAGGGATTCGTGGTGTTTAACAAAGCTGTAGGCCCAGTTGATGTCTACTTGTTTGCTAGTTAAATAACCTTGTTTACAGATTATTAAATTAGTTATATTTCTGATATTAAGCGGCCGGGGACTTGCTTCTTGCTTATCTAGAGATAGAATCTATTTGATAAGTGATTCCTCTTTGTTATTTGATAATTTTTGACGTGTGTTGGCTATATCTTTAGCAAAAACATGTTCAGATAGTCGAGTATGAAGGGTAGTTCGAGGAATATTATAAATACGCGCTGCTTCGCGTATACCAGTAAGTTGGTCTTTCTGAATAGTTTTAATAGTAAGAAGAATCCTGCCCTCCTGCTCCACTTGTGATTTTGATGGGATAGATGCTTTTGGTGGCATTTGTGGTGATTGAAAAGCCTCAGGTAGGAGATTGAAGATGGTGTTTTCGAAGGGGTGTCCCGCCTGACCGTGTGTCCCGCCCGACCGTTGATTATGTTATATATAATTATAAACAACTGACCATTCAAGTACGAAATGTATAGACCGTTGATGCGCATGATTATAATTGCGAGCGATGAGGCTCACACTTGTAGTAGACTATGTTAATAGTATATATAAATTTCAGTATACTAATGTGTTGGCTTCTTTTATGCTATAAGTTTAGTGGTTGGAACCCGAGAATATAATATTTTTTCGGTGCGTATTTGGACTTTCCAGGCGGGCTTTAAATTGAACCCCTGGACAGCTTTCTCAATATGGACTAGTCCCGGGCCTACCCGAGTATCCGAAAATGTTGATGGCCCGGGGCAACAATAATTGATTAGAGGGACTGCCTGCCTGGGCAATCTTTCTCTGAACAGATCAATGCCCGTACAGATTGCCATGGCATGCACGCGTTCCGGGACAAGACGGCATTGCTAATTATTTGACTGTGTTTACTTAGTAATTCCTTTATTATCTTTTTCTATCTCTTGTCATCTTTTGACTATAATTTCACTATTGCTTTTTTCTTTATCTCATCTTCCTCACTTCCCCCACTTGCCCCCTGTTTCTATCTTTTCTTTTCCTTTTCTTTTTTCCCCCCCTTTTGTGACCCGCTTTTGCCCTAGTACTGGTCTGCAGGTCATCCAGCTCCCCTAATCTCCCATCGACCACGATCAGGCACCTGAAAAGGTGATCATCAAGTTCTGAAAGATGCATGGTCGCGTCCAGCCTGGTCAATCCCTCTTCAGCATGGAGTTGAGTCATGCTGTGCCAGAGGCAAAGCATGATTGGGAGATTCGGGCCTTGATGCGCGGTGTGGAGTCATCTGAAGGATCAGGTATTTTGTTTGTTACAAGTGATCTTCAAGCACCAGCGGGGAATTCTGTGTTGGCTGAATATAATATGATACTACCTGTTCATTATCCTCAAGCTTATCACGAGAGCTAGAATGGTACAGTAGTCTTGTCAGATGACTTGCCCGTTTCCCATCTATTGGCTCCCTGATTCCCGGGTTTGGGTTTTGCCCAGGTGTCGCTGGGCTACTTCATTGTTGTGAGATCTCCGCCCCACGTGTGACAAGATGGGCAATGTCCAAGGGCCTGTCATGTATAACCCGTCACGAAGGTTAGTATCTGTCGAGTGGACCTTAATCTGAAGATGTGTGAAGGCATCTGAATGCCGAGTACGGTATAGATTAAGCAATCGGTTTGCCAGACATTTGCGACTCGCAGACTGCTTGTCTGAAGTGAACTGGAGGGAGTTACCCAGGACTCGCGACGTCATTCTCTGTGTTATTCAGGACCAGGATATATACAGATGGGATTGATTCCGAGTGAATACTGTACATATATATTGTACTACAAAGATTAAGCTAACTATTGTACATGACTAGCAGCGGGCATTGACGGATATGGACTTCTGTTTCATAAGGGTCTCCACTCTGCCTGTGATGCACGATATAGCAATAATGCTGGTAAGAAACGCGGCATGGCGCGAGCAGATCTTGGCTTCCTTGCGTCATGACGAGTGGATATACAGTCGGCATCGAAATTCACAATGACTACCGATTTCTTCTTTCGTCGGATTTTCCAATTTCTACAGCACATCTGCCTGTACCCAACCGCTATTCGTTGCCCATGACGTCATATCCCGTATCGTGTGCGAGAGTCAAATGTTTCAGAAACCCTTGGGGAGCTTCTGATCTTCTAGACTGATTAGAACAGAAAATCGGAACTCAATGAAAGAGATTCGGATCACCGAGTACCACTAAAGCTTGAATTTCATTACTCTGTATTAGCCTTTTTGATTGGGGCCACGCTTTGTCCTCAGAAGAAAGAAGAGAGCGACCCTCGACGAGAATGCAAATTCAGCTGCACCCTTTGCTGTGGACGATTGAGATGACATTGTGTCGGGTGGGTGATTTCCCTGGCCCACTGACCCGGGTCTAATGAGTAGGAATTCCGCGGTAACGGTGACCGGCACGCTCAAGTAAGGTTGATTGGGGCATTTTTTGTTTTCCAGCTCCACGGCTGGGGTTTCTTTGCTCGCTATTACAATAAAGGGCCACTGGTATTTTCTTCATCGATTGTCGCAAGTTTACTGTACTTGCTTCGCGACGTGGAGGCAGATCTCGTGTGTGATTGCGCAAATGGTGGTTCTGGAGATACTGCGCCTGGCACGGAAGTAAAGAATTAGCCACGCCATTCTGGAATACTCTACGGATGGATAAGGCCAAAACGAGAGGGGCGATGTTCCGTCTTGAGGTGGAAAACCGCGGAATGTCTCTATACAATCTGGCCGACCAGAGCCGGTAGCCGTGGTAAACAGAGGGTAACGGTGGGCAATATACTGGCTGGTGCCGTGTGCTCAAGTTGGAATATCTCAGTCACCGAGAGCCTGTCCGGAACAGAGAAAGTTGTCGCTGTGCTTTGCCTTGGTGGTTACTGTTATCTTGAGGGCCAGGCAGTTGTGCTAATAGTAATTGAATTACCCGACTCTGCATTTTCTGGGTTTAGTAATATATTATTATGAATAGTTATGCTGCTTTCAGCTATAATAATCCGTGTTGTTAGAGTAATTTAGGTTATTAGTTGAGACTACAATAGCGGTAATGTTGGATATAATTATGTATTTTATTCTACTATTCTTTGATATATATAACCTCAGTGGCTGATACTTATTGACTAGACAAGTGAAAAGTCTATTTTCTTGAGACTGTATAAGATGATCTATTTTTACCTGGTTATTAAGATAAGCATGAAGACCCAGTCATGGTTACAGGACTGGCAAGCTGTGATTTCTGGTATATGAAATCTTACAAACCAGTCAGCTTTAGCCTTCAAGATTTGGAAATACTCTTGTGCTGATTTATTTTGAACCATGCAGAAACATTGATAATATATGGTATGGTTAGAACAAGAATCTTGGGGAATATGTAAAATCTAATCTTGTTAGTATTTTTTATAAGATATCTGCGGCCAGGTCAATGATTAAGTCTTTTGTGGTTGTTATGTCCACTAGCTGTGGAGCCAACTGCCCGCTTCTGACTTGACTGTCGCTGTGCTGTGAGGTTGTGGGTAAAATCATCATTACTATAACACAGTAAATCAGAAACTTGTCTCATGATTGAAATTCCCAAAGAGGGTTTCTAGAGGATAGTGAGTAAATCGCACCTCGAGACTAAGGCCAGGCCAGGCAAGCTTTCTAGATGTGATTACTTGAATGTGAGATGGATTTAAGGAATCTGATATTATAGTACTCGCCGTATAAATGCAGTCATGTAATGAGTTCCGGGACTAGGAGTATCTACAACCACTCTTATTTCAGCAAACGCACTACCAGACGGTATGAGTGACTTTAATTATCGGGGATGGCCAGTCAAGCACAAGCGCGAGGACTGGGCGGGATCTAGCCAGGGACACCGTGACAATGATAAGATATCCAAGGCTGTTGAACCATTCCACCAGCCGTCGAAGGTACTTTCATTCTTGTTGCACCAAGCATATACAGTATTCCAGATTCCGGCATGAGCTGACATCTCCTAGGCCATGGCACCGCCACTCCCCAAGGAAACGCCGTCGAAAGATGAGAAGGTCACTTCCATTGGCCTGGCCGCCGAGGCATTCCGGCCCTAATTAACAAGGTGCAGCAGCTGGATGATTAAAAACTGGTCCTTGAAGAGCAAGCCGCGCGACTGGTGGCCCTCTTCCGGCACCTCTGGAAATTGTACGTCGCGCAGCATGCCAAGAGCTCGCGCCTTGAGAAGGAAATTAGTCAGATATAGATTGCCCATGCCTGCCTTGTTGATAAAAATATCTAGTTAAACTGTTATTACCAGGACAAGAAGGCCTGCTTATGCTACTTTCAAGCAGTGATCTAAAAATTATAAAAAGGTGTGATTGATGTATTTAAAAAGTAGAAGAATTTCCAGATGATGGAAGCTCCGGCAGCAGACAATACAGACGGACTGATGCAGGAGAAAGAGAATATGGCAGTTATTATATCCGCTGTGTATGTCTAAGGGGACTAAGGTACCAGCGCTTTATAATAAAGCCGATGGCTAGGTACACGGTGGATAAGGATGGTGAATGATGTGTACTAATATAGAGTAATACTAAATTGAAATAGCTTTGTACATTGCATCTAACCATGATATATTTAAAAATATCAGAGCTGTAATCAAATATTATAGATCCTCTATATTCTTTTAGATTCTGTAATACTGTCTACTTTGATATAAATAACACAGCCAGGCGGTACTGACATTGCATAGTTATTATCAGTCAGTGATAACTCTGTTAGGTCCTTTGGATGATCCAGTGTCTAATAACCATTTCCGTAATGTTCAGTAGGCTTTGATGATTGGTTTTGGCGAGGCATTGTATTAGCTGCCTCAGGACAGTTGCCGCAATTATAGTCTGGTCATGATATGAATAATGTTGTAGTACCAAGCGCATAAATTCTCTACTATTAATTGATTTATCTGATATTCAGAGTACTTCGCTGACACAACAGCTCATGATTTTTAATTAATACCAGACTATTACAATATCTTTACGATGCACAGTGTGCTGAAAGTATTAGTATCTTAATAAATTTCTTAAATATAATAAAAGTAGCCAGAGCATCTTTATATTTAAATAGTCTGGTTTAGAAGGTAGGCTGCTGCTCTCCAAGATACTCTTATAGTTATTAATATTAAATTAACCACAGGACTGTATATTAATTCTATTTAATATCTGCAGCTGTGTAGTTATAGCTTGCTTGCATAGTCCTGATTGGATTATACTTTGAAATAGAGGAATATTGTTACTTCTTAAGTTTCGCGGTGGATGGTCACGGTGGTTGAAGTTGGTGTTACTTTTATTAATATTAATAATTATAAAAGTTCTATCTACTGTGGGCTCTTTTATCCTGCTAGCTATGATATTAATATTCCTGATTTCTGACTAAAATTGCTTTTATAGAGTGGTATGGTATTTAGCTAAGAACTACTGTATATATTTGTACTCTCAAGCAGTGGTGTGATCTTTTATATAACTATAACTGGAGTACCACAGCTGATAATCTCTTTAAATACCATGCCTGGAAATAAAATATATAAATCTGTTTACAAGTACAAGGAGCTCTTTACAGAATTGTTATGGTACTTTTCTGCGGATAGTTATCTAAGTAATAAATAGTAGACAACAAGGGGCGGGTACCTGCAAGAATAAAATATACCCCTGTACTACATACTTAATAGTTACAGCAGTACTTCTCTAATCACTTTTACTTTGTTTTAAAAACTCTATATCTTAATTAATTTTAACCAGTCTCTGTGGGAGCCAAAGCAGTATCTTCACTATTAACCTAATAAATTTAATATTATCTTAATAATTAGACAGCTTTATATACATAGTATTAAAGATTACTTAATGCTTTTTCCAAGCTGCATACTATATTTTGTTTTCTAAGAAGATTCTTTCTTAGTTATGTATATCTCATTTTCCAGTCTTCGGATATATTAGTAATTTTTGTAATTATATATTAGAGATAATCAAGCTCTGCTCGCTGTTAATTATTTACTTATATTAAATATTTAATTCTTACAGTGAGTAACACAGCATTATTCAACATTAATAGATACTGAATGGGAAGAATAAGCAGACTAGCTCTATACTGAAATCTGTTAAGAATAGTCTATCTCAGAGTCTGGTATCATATCTGCCACTGCAACAGAATAAATAATCTTAATTAACTAATTAATATCTCTGTATATTATATCATACAGACCCACTGATCCAATAGCTAGATTAGTATTTATTTAATATACCTTTGTATTAGTAACTGACCAGATATATTTATTTCTTGGGCCTGCTTCAGTTATATAGTCTGGAGATAGACCTCTACTACAAGCTGATTATCCAGATATATCAGCTTATTTAATATTATTAAGCAGATTTGGGCCAGGAAAGAACTTACAAATATAGTTTATCAGTATCTTGTGGTATTATAGATATAGCTAAGTATATTTTTTATTACTATCTCAGGCTATTAAACACTTTCTAAAGACTTATATAAATTGTATTTATTCACAGTTGTTTATCAGGAATATATTATATCCACTTTACTTCTTTTATTCAGCATAGCCAAGATTATCTCAGCTTAGGTATAAACAATGACCAAGGTATCTAGCCACCAGGAATAAATAGACTTTTCTTTATTTACAGTGACTTTTGTTTACCCGGAGTGAGACTATATTATATACAGGTCACTGACTTCTACCACTTTAATTCAGCAGTACTTGTGATTATTTACTGAGTAAATATAGGTTTTTAGCTATTAATCATGCCCAAGTCTAGTCCTGGATATAGTAGTAGTTTATATAAAAAAATTAACCAGCTAGAATTGTCCAGAACAACTCCTCTATTACAAATAAATTAGATCTTATCTATTTATTATATATTAGTAATTTGCCAGATTTTATTTATAGTAGAATATTTTATCTACTAGTAAAATTACTATACATATCATCTGACAAGTATATTCTATAAAAGAAGATAAATGTCTGGTTAATATAATACTAATATCTGCTTCTCTTAAGATCAGAAATTAACAAGAGATAAATAACTAAGGCTAATATTTAAACCTCTACTTTTTTATTAATTGTTGGCCTTATACAACTTATATTCTTATCTTAAATATCTATTTATATTTTTTATATCGCTCGCTGCTTTGATACAAGGCATTAATTATAGTTTCTAAGTATAAAATAGATATTATATTCTTTCTTTCTAGTAAGCTTATTTTATTATCTCTACTTTTCTGATCCGCCCCTTTATATCAGGAAACAAATAAGATATCATACTCTGGACAGTATTAACCAACCATTCTAATTATACTGCCAGTTACTTCAGATACAAATTCTCTAGTAAAAACAGTCTTACTAGAATTATTCTCTTTATTTTATCTGTATTATATAACATTATCTTCTAAAGAGACTAATTCTTTATTTAATATAAGCTATCTGTCTATAATACTTAAAAAATAGTTCCTGCAGACTTTTACATTCTACTTATCTTTATTTTTCTATATTTAAACTATAGCTGTTCTGCCATACAATTATTATATAATTAAAAATTAATTATTAATTAAATTACTCTGTTATCATGTTTTCGCTGCATTATCTAATTAAAATATTATTTACTGGGTTAGCTTATTATACCATACACATATCAGTCCCAGGAATATACTGCTTATTACTGTTTATCCGGCCATATAAATATTATTTTAATAGCTTGAAGTAATAATAATCAAGAATAATAAGCTTATAGCTACTGTTACAGCTTTATATAATAGACCTGTCTTAGAAGAAATAGCTGATATAAGCTAAGATTAAAATAATCTTATAAATAAATTTAATTAATTAATAACTATGAGTTCTGTATATTAGTATATCTGATATCCAGATTTTAAGTAAGAAAATACAAGTAATAAAAATATTAAATAAAAAATTTATAAGCTTTGCGAAATTAATGTATTAAAATTATCTATAATAAAGATAATGCTCTTGAAGTGATTCTATACTTGCCGGATAGTTAGAATAAAATAATAGATCTAGATTTAGTCTAGTATATTTAGCTGCTGATAGCTGGTAATATATTATAAGATATTTGAAAGAAATATATTATTATACTTATAAAATTTAATCCTGTCTATTCTATCTATTCCCCTACTGCCCAATGACAGATATATAAAAAGAATATAGAGAGATCAAGCTCATGGTACATCCATTTAATCTAAATTTAGGTTCGTGAATAATCTTTGTACAGTATCTTCTTGCTCTACTTACAAAATAAACTTTCATTATATCCTGTCTGAAGATATTATAGAAGACATCTCTACTACCTTAATTAAAAGTATAATATTCCATTTTAATATAAAACCCCCCTGTTTATCTGCCTGCAACTTATATATTTGTTTCAAAAAGGCCAGCATTCTCTTTAATAGCAGTTTTATTACTTTTTCTCTTCCTAGTAGCAATAAAGCTCTGTGATCTATTTCTATTTTCAGATTTATTCTATTAGCGCAGAACATAGATTAATATAATCTTAAATAACTCTAACTTATACCTGTTATTTACACACTCCTGCAGAAAAATAATCTATAACTGCATCTATCTACTAGTTTATTTTATAAGATATCTGCTAATTAGACTGCCTCATCCTACTCAGTAATAGTTTTCTTTAATGTCTCATATAAAATATAATACTTATATTTTTCTGTTTACTAATCATAATCCATTTAAAGTACTTGTATACTTATCTCAGTAATAATATACCATATATTTTAACCTATTATTAGAATACTTATTAAGTAATAGTAAATAACTTATAGACAAGTCCATTTAGAAAAGCGGCTCTGTATACTCAGATAATATAAAAATAATAATAAAAAAATTCAAGAGTCTGAACAGTTAAAGATGATATCAGAACCAGCTACTATATATTTCTTTTAATAATTCTCAATATTTTCTACTGAAACTTCTATAATATCTACTGAAATATGATGGTTCTCTCAGTAAATAATCTATTAATATCTTACTAGCATAAAGTCTTTTAATCTTTATTTTCTGTATATCTGTTTACTTAGATATTTATATAATTTTTAAAAATATATACTTTTATATAATTCTTATAAATAACTCTGTACTCACCAGGATTTTTACAGTAAATTAACAAATTCTGAAACCAGTATTAGAATAAATTATTTTATACTGGATATCTATAATTTTATTAGTATTTATTATACTTACCACACAAGTTAAGATTTCATGGTTTTATAATATATATTATATTATAGATAACGGGTATATTATAATATAATTCATACTTACTTAGATCTGATGGTTTTAAGATCTATCTATTATATATTACTATAGAATTAGCTATCAGGCGTACATTTTTATTAAATAAATAAGATAAACAGTATAAATTTTAATATTACTAATTAATTGACTATCTATAGCTTTCCGTGATATCTTATCTTATTAGATAATAGTAAATATATCACTGTGGGTGATTATTCCTATTATTAGCTGAGATATAATTTAGATTATCCAAATCATAGATATAGATTTTAGACTTCTTACTAATTAACTGATATCTATAAGTTGTAAAATTTAGTAATTCTGCAAGAAATATATCTTAGAGATAGATAACATGCCCTGCTCTTGTAAATAAGCATACTTCATAACCCAGGAGGGGGGGGGGGGTGTTTGGTTAACAGAGTATTAGATACTCTAGTTGGTTGACCAGTTATGGAGAGTCCAGGACAATTAAATATCATAAATACCATTACTAGAAGTACAGAAGTATATAGTTATGAACCCTTTTAAAAAATTATAGAATAAATAAAAAGAGCATAAGATATTTCTAAATAAATCAAGAAATATTTAAGATTTATAAAAGAAGATATAATCATATTCTTAATTCTTAGATATTCCCTCTGTGCATCACACAAGCTTTATATATATTTAAGATTATTCTAATTTAAAACTCTGGCAAATAAGTGAAAAAGCTAAGACCAGTTATAAATCTATAATTAACTAGACTTTTTAATTAGCTTTTCCTTTTTATCTGTTTGAATATTTAACTAATCCTCTAATATAGAAGTCAAGATAACCGTTATATTTATTATAAGAATTTATAAATCTTATATTTTATAATATATAATTCTTAATCTAACTTAATCTCTTATATTTATTCTATTGCTCTGTCTTCTTTAGTTAATCATATTACTACTACTTCAAGTTGTAATGTATTGATAAATACTCTCAAGATAACTAGCTATATTATTATATTTCTATAAAATAATAACACTTATTATATTAATCTGTATAATATCTGTACTTTATCTATTCCTAGAAGAACTAAACTAGATAATATATATAACTATAATTAGTATATATTCCCGAAACAAGACTAGATTAAAGTTTATTAACCAGCTTCACACATTTTTAGCCGGTTTTCTTTTTCTAAAAATTAATATTTCTATTAAATAATTCTCTTTATAACTACATCCCGTGCTAGAGCTGGAGTATTATACTGTATACTAGAAAATTCTAGTAAATCATAAAATAAATAAATAATTAAGTAATAGAACCTAGCACTCAATTCTTAATTTAATAATCTAAATAAATAATAAACTTAGAAGATTATCACAGACTAGTCAAAATTCTGAGACTATACAGAATTTTTTATTATAATATAAAAGCTTGTAAATATAAAACACAGATATTTAAGTAATAATTATTATTTAATAAAACTATACAGCCCTCTCATCCTACTTTTAATATATTATATCTATTACTATTCAAGATTATTAATACTATCACTGATATAGTATTATAAATATACTATCTAGATTTAATTAATTATTAACTGCATGCCAGCTACTACAACACAATATTTAATCTTTAAATTTAATTTTTATTAAATTATATACTACTCTGTTTCTATAACTTTATTAAACTATCATTTTCTATATAAAAAATAAATAGACTTTGAATATTTTTAATATTTATCTTTTTTTTTAGAATTACTCTAGCTTCTATACCAGTAAAATTCTTTAATATACCTGGCAGGTAAGATTCAGCACTCTTATTTATATTATTAGATTCTACTGTTATATATATAACAGTTACTTTTTCTTATTAATCTTATTTTATAACTAACTTATACTTGGAAGCCCGCACAAGTCAACAGCTTATTAAATCTTTTTTAATAATTTATCTTATCAGATAAACCAGATCTTTACAGAATTAGAGACTATTTTTATTTACTTATTTTAGTATATATAAAAGACATGAGCTGCTAGATTTATAACTGACTTATTATATATAATATATAAAAATCTATTTTCCAGCTAGAATTCTGGATACTAATAGATATCTAGTCCACTATTAATAATAGATTTATTTATTTTTCTTAATTACTAACAGCACCTGTCCTCATACTGGCTGTTATTTAAAAAATCTATTAAATTTAATAGTATTAACTAATCTAGAATAAAAAAGTATTTAATATTTATTTAAAATATATATTTTATATAAGTGTCTCTAACAAAATTATTAGTAACTGAAAACTATATCTATTAGATTTCTATTAGATCTAAATATATTTATTTTTTATAAAAATATTTTTAAGCTTTTCTGGCCACCACCAGCACAGGATGATTATATATTAAATAAACAAGAATACTTCCCATTACTTATATTTTTAATATTTTTATATATTCTATTCCCTGACAGTCTACTACCAGATAATTAATAATTATTATTTTATATACTCAAGATATTAATAATCTAAGACTGTTCTAATAAACAGTACTTCCTGCAGCTGTTAATATAAATTAAGGATTTATTATTTTTTCAGTATTTTAAGATTTACAGCAACTATTTATATAATTTAGAAGACTAATTAATATCTATTATAATTATTAAATTTCTATTTTTATTTCATGGCTTGCAACAGCTGTACTTAAAAATAACTAATTTTTCCCAGTTTCTGCCGGATCTTGATAATATTATTAAATATTACCAAGCCATATTTTATAGTCTAGTTTTTTACAAGTATCAGCTGATGCCAATTAACACTAAAAGACTATTTAAAAATATTTATAATATAAATATCATATTTTCTAATATTCTATAAATTCTATAATATAGTTTTTCTGTTACTCTTAGCCTCTGTCTTCACCTAGTCAGTATAATAAATATATTTTTAATATCTATCCTCCAACTATATAAGCTGATCTACTATAGCAAGATCTTTTTTTAAATATCCTAAAATATTTAATTATAAGATTACTCTATCTCCAGTTAAATAAAAAGAAAAGAAATTATTAATATCTTCATAGAGAGATTATCTCAGAGCTGCAGAAAAATATAGAAAAAGAACTATAATCTAAATTAAGATATAGACTAATAATTACAGACTTCTATCTTAAGCCTACTTAGAAATAATCAGAAGTCCAAGATTTTCTTCTACTTACTTAGTAAGCTTTTAGATTTACAGGACTTCCTGCCTTACAGATACTTATCTTCAATAATTTTTTATATAATAGTTATTATAAAGAACAACAGATCTTGATCCAGCAAAGAATTAATAAGTAGTTTTATCTAAGAATTTTATCAGACAGGAAATACAGCATAAGCTCATCATTTTATCTAATTAATAATAATAAATATTCTCTCTAGAATAGCTTGTTATTAAATAAAACTCAGTTTCTATTTATATATCCAGACACAGAATTAATAAAATCTCTCTATAATCTTTAGCATGGTATCTTTAGAGTTTCTTATAATTAATATTTTTATATTTATGCATTGCAAGGGCGGTAATCTATTATAAATTATATTTTTAATATAATCACCACTGAAATATACTTTTAATAATTATTATTTACTAATTATATACTAACAGCACTATTATAGAAGACTAAGAAGTGTAATTCTATTTACTTTATCTCTTACTACCTGCTGTCTGGGCTGAGAAGACTTCCAGTAATACTAATAATTAATTATACTAGGATTTTTCTTAATAATAGACTTTTCTTTTCAAAAATATAAATATCTAAATTTTCCTATAGCTTATAACACACATATCAAAAGAATTATTATACTATAGCTAGTTATAAGATCTTATATATACTTAACTTTCTTATAATCTACTCCTTGGCCTTTACTTTATATAAAATATATTTTATATCATAATACTATAATATATTAGACTTTAAGAACTGTTTAATCTTCTATCTATAAAAAGATACTAATCAATTTTTTTAGACAGTGTAATATTATATATTTATTTATATAATATAATATAGCTAAAATACTCCAAGACTAAAAAAAAAGAAGATAAAAAAAATTAATTTTACTATAGATATACAGCATATTAGCTAAAATAAATATAATATTAATTCTAGATACTTAACTGCTGGAGAAATCTGTATATACTATAATTTTTTATAACTATAAATCAGGCTATCTCAGAAACAAGTTTAGTTAAATTATAAATTTATTTATTATATTCCTGATTCTCTAATACTGCGTATTATCCATAAACCTGAACTAAAAATTATTATATAAAATAATTATAATAGTTATTAATATATTATCTCAGGTCATTATTACTTTTAGTTATATTAATTATCTCTATACTATCTTTTAAGAAATAGCAGTCAAGGTATCCCCAGGGCTGAAGTCTTTATAATAATATATACTGAAATTTCAAATAACTGCCTGGCTTTAGAAAATATTAAAAGCTTAGTAATAAAATAAACTAATTAATAACTAGTTCTCTATAATCTACCAGTCTTAGAGTATGATTATTACTATTTTAACTATGGTTTTAGCTCCTGGCTAGATCCTTAGTATATTCAGAAACTAGTTTTTAAGTATAATAAATATATTAAATTCTTGATCTGGAATAGTCTTAGCTAATATAACTAGATCTGGAATAATAAATAAGATATAATATAGATATTATATTACAAAGACTAAGAAGTTTAATATAAAGTTAATATTATTTAATAGAAAACTGGAAATAAGCTCCGGAAGTAGAGTAAGTTATAGAAAAAATATTAAGAAATAATATATTATTAGGGACATGCTCTTCTTTTTATAATAAATTAACAGCTAATATATATTATTCTGTATGACTAGCTGATATACTATAAGACTGATTATAGTAGATAAATTACTTAGAAAAAATACTAGAATAAAATTCTTAAAAATACTAATAGTACGCAAGATTTATAAAATATTTAAAGTAAAATAATAGAAAATATTATATAAAGACCACCTATTAAGCCTTTTATAAAGAATATTTCTTGGAATATTTTATTATAAATATATATATAACAGAAGAGGGATGCTGTGCTTCCAGTTATTATATTATAATTATAATATTAATATTATATTAAGAATATTATATATCTGACTGTTAATTAATAATATACAGTATCATAATCTATTATTTAGATTTACTCTGGTAAAAGAAGATATGGTTTTCTTTATAATTCTACTACTAATTCTAGTATATTTATTTTAATATATAACTGTATTATAGTATAGACTATAGATATAAATATTTTTTTATAAGTTTAGATTTCAGCTCACCCTACAAAGTCCTCAGATATCTATAATAAATAATATACAGATATAAAGATTCTACTGGAGAAATCCTGTTTAGAATTAGTGACTTAGTATATAATCTTAATTCTGGAGATTATAATAATTAATCTATTTTTATATTAATACTGCCAAGCAGGCCGGCTGGTACTACAGATAGTTAGATATAATTAGTTCTATACTAATAATTATATTTTTTAATCTCTAGATATAACCTGATACAGTTTTCTTTGATAATTATTAATTATATAATTAAAAGCTGTATTAATTCTATTATACTAGATACAGTAATATTCTGATACATTGGTACCCTGATATAGAGAGATATTTAATATACTCCTGCCTGGTTATTTTTCTGGTGTCTTGAATATCTGGGGTTTTTCGACCATCTGCTACCTTCGGATATAGAGGAAAGTGTGTATTGGGTAGCTACTATACTTGACCACTGCTTTTATAATTATGCAATGTACTATTACTGCTATATACCTGTCTAAAAAGATATCTTATATATATTAATACTTGACCTCAGATAATTAAACTACAGTAAAGAATTATATAGTGTCATGATAATATAGGATGGAGTAGCTGTTAAACTATAGTATATTCTGGTCAACTCCTGGCAGCCGTGGCCCACACCGGGGTAGTTTGCTTGGACTTGCAGTCAAATTTGATTACTCCTAGATCTCTATTAAATTTATCTTATAATATTGCGGAAGAAGCTCTACACTCAACTAATTAAATAGCTTTGTGAATCAGGATAGTATAATTAGTTATTATAGTATATACAGAAAACATAAGAAAGAAAAGGCAAACAGCTTATTACAACTTTTATTAATAATTTATTATATAGCATACAAGTATTTTTATCTTTCTAGTAAATAAACTTAATCTGAAAACAGATAAATTTAATAATCTTTTAATAGGTATTCTGTTATAGCAAAAGTTATAGACTATATATGGATATCTAGATACTAGATACCACTATTTATATATTATATAGCAGATAATACAGCAGAATCTTTAAATAAGACCATATCTACTGATTCCTCAAAATTAACTTTTTTTAAATTCCCTTATGACGCCCAACAATCTATTTTTTAAAATAGCGAGTATAAGAGTATATTTTCTCGGCCTTTATTAATATTGCAGATATCAACACTGCATATACTATATATCTGGTAATACTAAATTTTCAAATCTTGCCTACGGTCTCAGTAATTAGGATCTAATTAAATACATATATACACAATGTATTCTTGACAGAGATATCCCGGGATAATACTATAACTACTTTTACTAAAATAAATCTTATAATTACTTAACTAGTTTTTAGTATTAATGATTCTATTATATCAGATTAATTAAAGATTTATAAAATATTATTAGTAATGTACTGCTCTACAGCTGAACTGGAAAGATATAATATAATTATAATAAATATTAATATATTGTTATCAGCTACTAATTTTTATCTATTTATTATCTTAGTGTTAATGGAATACAGGCTGTAAAGAAATTTTAATTATTTTTTTTTATAATAATAATATAGCTATCTTTTTTATATATAATATACTCTGGGCTTCTAAGGCCAGCCTATAAATTATTAATATTTTATTAAGTATAAGAATAATCTATATTAATCTTATAATATTTATATTAATTCAAATACTGTCTGTTAATTTAACTATTCTTATAAATACAGAAATACAGGCTTATAATAATAATTTTTTATTTTTTTTAATTATTATTATTCTTCTCTTCTTTTTTTAATTTTTTTAATATAAAAAGACTGGCAGGGCCTGATAATCTATTTTATATTATTTTATAATATTTATATATCTAGTTAATTAACCTGTACATAAAAAGATACTAGAGACTAATTATTAATTAAAGATAGAATTATAAGAGTATTTAGAACAGTTTCTGTTAATATCTACTAGATTAAATATTATATATGTCCGACCAAGGTAAAAGCCAATTTTCTGTATTATAATAAAATAGTAGAAACTATATATATTAATAATTTAATATAATAAGCCTGATAAAACCAGTTTCTTGGATTTATTTAAAATAGATAAATTAGAATATATAATCTAGCAGGTATCAGCATACTATAACTAATCTTATAAAGATATTAAGTTATAAAAACATATACTAGATAAACCTAAGCTAATTACTAAAAACTTAAAGTTTAGTAGAAATTTTAGCTACCTATATACTTATTCTTAAAAGGAGGCTTAATATTTTCTAATAATTTATATTTTATTTTCTAGAAAAGAAAATGCATTATCCCCTGGGACTGAAAATATAATTTATAATAATAATAATATTACTGTTTATTACTATAATCAAGCACGCGTGGGCTATTAATATTAATTAATAATAGTTAAATAATAGTTATAAAAGCTATAAACAGTAATAATATATCTTAATAGTTAAGACTAAACTAGAGCCAGTAAAGAATACTACTACCAGCTATATTACTATTATAATATATAGATTAAGATTAGCTGTGATTTTATATTAAAGAAGACTATTAATTTTCTTAATTAATAGTTAATATAAGATAGTCACTGATACTAATATTCTTATAATTAAAAGAGATAATATCTGGGTACTAATCAGCATATTTTCTTATATAAAGATACTTAGATAGTACTTGCTAATAAGAATATTATAACAGTTATTTTTATTATTAGAAACCGGAGAAAATCTATAATAATTATAATAAATATAGTAATAAAACCAGTGATATAAATATCTATAATTTATTATAAAATATAGTTATACCCTTTCAGAATTGGTTAGATTAAATCTGGTATTATTTTATCTGCAGAGCCTAGTTAAGTACTTAAAATATTTATCAGATTATATAAGAAGTAAATACTAGGCTTTGAGTAATTTAAAAAGACTTTATTATTTAGTTTTTTCTTGCAGTAGCTCTAAAGGCTAATTATATAGTATATTAAAAAAAAAGATTATATATGACTGGGTTGGTTCTTAATATACCTGTTTATATAGTCTATTATATTACTAACAGTCTCTGAAATGCTATTTAAAAGATATTCTATTTCTAATAATAATGGAGAATTTTATTTACTATAAATAGTAAGTGATTGGAGCTGATTTAAATATTCTAGATTCTGGATTTTAATTATATTTATCTTCAGTTGTAAGTTAGCTGTGTTTGTATATATTAACTATATTTATATCTTTAATAAATATAAGTCTTGAAAAGAAGTTAGTAATATATATATTGAAAAGATTATAGCAAGATAAACTAGAGTAATAAATAATAAGACCAAGGGAATAACTCTTAGAGATAATATAATAGATAAATAAAAATAAATACAGTAACTGCACAGAATATTATCTTTATAAGTAAGATTTTGTTCAGCACAGAAACAGGATAATATAATAAAATATATTTATAGACTAAAAGTAGTAGCGTGTATAGACTACTAAAATTATAATATTATATTTTATATAGAACTTCTCTTATAATATCCCTTTCTTTTCTTTAGTTTTTAACTTTTTACTGGATTTATATATATCTTATAGGCCCATTCCAAGCCCTCTTCGGGGCATGAAATATAAACTTAATCTGTTATGTAATAGGCAAATTATGTCCTCAGCATGCTGTTAATGAGGGTCAGGCCATACATTACAAATAATAAGGGTAGAAATGCCTAAGATGAATGTTACTTTTCTGATTGATTCTTCTATATATAAATTAAATTCAATTAATTCAGGGACTTTGATTTTCACTGAATAACTTAACTTATTTATAGCTATAAATATTAAATATTTTTTGTGGTAGATTATAGACAGTGCCTGTATTATATAAGATTATTATTAACTAAATCTTAAACAGTTACAGACTATTATATACTCGAGCTGTTTCTAATAAAATCTGTATTATAGAAAATATCTGAATATAACTTATATCTTTTTATTAATAATTATTTAAGTAATTTATATTTAATTATCTAATTATATACTACCATGGTAACAGGATGGTTTATTATTATTATCTTATTATTAGGCAGTGGACTAGAGACCTTTTTAATAAATTTATCTTTATAGATAGGGTCAGTTTTCTAAATATAAAAAGATAAATTAAATAATAATTCTAATATTATACACAGGGAACTATGGCAGGAAAGTTCAGAAATCTGGATCTTATTATCTTTTAGCTTATCCGTAATATTTAAGACTAGTATATTTATTTAGATAATTATAATTTAACAGCTTGGTTATATTTAATACAATATATAATAAATATCAAGTATACAGCTAGTAATATTGAGCACAAAGTATTCTGTATTAAAAATACTAGAAGATAAATAAGAAACTCTAGATATATAAATGAAAATAACTGTTTTTTTCTATCTTATTTTCTTTAATCAGGTAGTCTTTTTTAATATACAGTCTAGCGGTTTCTCTACCAGTAGACATAATTATAATAATACTATATTTAATATTCTATTAATAATATATGAATCTATACCAGAACTATCTGTAACTATGATTTTTAAGATAAAACAAGACCCTACTGCTTTATGATTTATTTTAATTAATCTGATAAATAATAATAATCTGATTTTAAAATTTAGAACAAGCATCATGGATATAATAATTTTAATAGTAAATTTAAATATAGATTTTTTATTACTATTAATAAGCAGAACACTTATATTTAATTTAAAAATATCTAATCTAGATTTTTTTAAAAATATTACTTTTATATTTAAAAAATTAACATGGGAGGTCTCCCATCATAATATATTAGATAATAATCTAAGAATAGGGATTAATATTAATTAAAATATTACAAAAACAGCAACTGTACAGCTTAACTTTTTTAAAAAGAATAGTTCTTCCCAGTCTACTAGCATATAATATATATATAAACTATTATTTTAATATCAGATATCTTCAGATACAATAATATCTGAGATAAGGAAAATAATACTAATTAGTTATTTATAATCTCTTTTTATTATACCGACCTATACAAAGCTATTAAATATATTCTTATTATTAGCCAGAGTGCTGCTATATCACAGCAGTAAATAACTAATAAAAATAAATAAGATAAAAGATAATTATATTAGTCTTATCAATTCTAATTATTTAAATAGTCTATTTGTAGGTTCTCTGCTTTAATATATAATTAATATTTTATTTTTTAATAAAAAAAATAACAAACTTACGGGCTCTGATAATCCGCAGCTTAGTATAATATTTAATTCCAGTTTGATAGTATTGATAACTACATGGAGTAATACAAGGCTTGTAAACTATCAGATAATATTAATAATTTTAGATATATTAAACAGTCCAAGTAAGATATTAAAATCTACAAATACCGCAACAGTAATATCTATTTATAGTAGTTCAGTAATTAATAGTCTTCGCCACGCACAGACTATATTGCGCTGGAGTTTAGACATATTAATCAGTATAGTTGTTAGAGATACTACTATATTTCTATTAATCTTTGTTTTGTACTAGCCTATTTACTAATAAATTTACAGATAATGTACAGGCATGATTTAGATTAATTATGTATCAGTTATAAGCAGGAGTTATTATACAGAGCCGCGTTCACCTTCTATATAATATCCAGAGATATCCTATTTTTCAGATAATTCAGAAGTAGACTATATAAAAGCACACAGGACATAAAGCGAAGATGGCAGTACGGCCACTTATTTTGGGCATATTTCCATGTGTATAAGGCCTGTATTTCCGGAAGGACAGCTCTAAAGGTATTTTAATAATCTCTTGAAGCATCTATAAAATGGATGGTTTGACTGGCCCAGAGACAAATGTACTCCCTAGCAGATTGATTGAGAGATATAATTCTGTTTAACCCGCCAAATTCTGCTGCTTATCATTGAATTGTGACATTTTCTTGCTGATCTGCGGGTATTGTTGAATGCAAGTCCTAATAGCCTATCGAGGAATATGCTCTGGTGGGTCTCATACCTTAACAGGCAGCTTGATGTGCCTGGCTAGAATAGTAAGATAGATTGCAGACCTGGGGCAACGGCTGAAGATATAGACAAATGGTACGGCGATGGAATCATTGCCACTGCAGCAGGCGAATCGGAGCGCACTGGTGCTGGATGGATATTAAGCAAATGGCTATGATGATACTTCCTGGTATGTCTCCTATCTCCTTCTGTATGTTGCATGTCACCAGATGATCCGGTTCCGACACGTCCTTCAAGCTTGTATACCAACTCCCTCTTCTATGGTAGATCATTGTATCATTATCTTCAAAGCTCCGTGCTTTTTCTTGACAGAATATAATGGTGTTGCGAGGTAACCCTGGCTAGAGAATCAGGTCTAAGAAATATATCGGGCAGTTACAGTTGTGAGAAAAATAAGTGCCAAGGGTTGCTTTGTCTAAGATGACAATCTAGCTGGAGCCTGATTCATCTATTACTAGAGGTATTTTATAGAGTTTAAGAGCAATCAATACTAAACACTCAGAAGGAAAGCCGCCGCAGACTCTAATCCTTGATGATCCCATGGGCACGATTTTGCTGGGATGATTATGTTGGAATAATCAGGCATGCATGTGCCGTTCACTATAATAGCCCCCGCCTCGTCGCCTTTCGTATTTGCTATATTTACGAAGCCTCCACACGCCCGGTCACCTTTTGATGCTACTTGGCTGTTAACATAACTTGCTGCATGTCTGAGCCCTTCCTGGCAGCTCTTGACTGTCAAAGGTGCTGAATCCATACAGAAGGCTAATTTGTTATTGGCAGTGAATTCCACTCCGCTAAAAAAGTTGCTCCCAACATATGGGTTGGTGTATCTTGAATTAAACTTAGCCAGAGTTACTATGCTGGAGGAAATGACTCTATATACTTATCTTTAACAAGAGCCTCGCAGGCCGATTGGAGAGAGGGCGAGGAAATATCTGGATGACTACATTGCTCGGTGAAAGAATAATAGATTGTAGTCTTGAAGCTAGACTCGATCATGCTGCTCCAACCAACATTCTCTGTAGTAGCTGTCTGGGTTGGAGAAGAGGTTGTCTTCGATTTGGCACCGATGTTGTTTGTAGTGGTGGATGATGTAATATGGAATGTTGTGGATGGGGTAGCAGCTTCCCCTGCCTTCTTATCAGGGGTCTCTGTCGAGTGAGTATTTGCCTCTGCTACAGTAGCCAGCGTGTCTAAAGAAGTTGAAGCCTTAGAATCCCGGGCTGTTTGAGAAGACGCGGATGTAGCATGCCCACTGGGTGATGAACTAGAGATAACCAAGTTCAGTGGCTTTGTAGTTGATGCTAACCTTCTGAGTGCGCTGGAAACTGTAGATATAGCCGCTAGTTTGATTGCCTGAGAATCTGTCCCTTTAATGGTGGCTCTGAGTAGAGTCTTACTAGCCGGTGAATAGAGTGATCTCTATGCAAGTGTTAGCACATGAGTCCAGTATATATCCGTTATATTTGTCTACCAGGCTCACGCAGTAACTTGCTGACATGATACTGTTGGCTAGGTCAGCAGCTGGTGGGGATGAAATAATCTTATGCTCCTGATATATATAGCCGATTAGCTCTTGACTGATATGGGATAATGATTGGTTTTGCCAACAGTTGCTACTGCGGGTGGCTGATCCCGGGAATGTGACAAACGATAGGCGCTCATGTTTGATACTTCTGGAGTTGGTATTCTAATTCCTGGATACATGATGTCTGTCAAAGTTAGAGTGGTAGTAGTAGTAGCCGCTGACAACGCTTGTTCTGTTGTAGTTCCTACGCGGCAGATTAGCTGGCAGTGACCATCAATGCCTCTTGCATAATATACTTGGGTCTTGGAGATATCCGTCCTTTACAAGTCCTTTGCTATCACGACTCTGATATTATTGGTCAGTTCCAACACTAAAGTTGCTGCTAGTAGGGAAAGGGGCATCGTCACTGTACTGAGACATTAGGGTGTAAGGGCTGGAAGGCAAGAGCGAGGCAAATATAAGAGAGAAGCAGAATTATTGTGACAGGAGAAGATCGGCGATTGTATATACAATAGTACCGCATAGAGTATCTGGGGCACCGTATTTGTACGTCGGGGTTGAGGCGAATCTGTTGTAATGCGAATAGGAAGCTTGATTCTTCTTATTTTAAAAGAGATGTAAAGAAGATATATATACAGCATGAAGTCTAAATTGATTGGAAGTCAACGCGTATAGATGAACAGGAATCATTTCTGTTTTGCGGTATTGTTCCTGAGCGGCAACAGCTTTATATCACAGCAGTTTCTAACAAAAATGGAATGGCTTTGAACTGATACTTTCCCTATTTATGGTATTGTATGGAGCAAGATATTGACCAATATCATGTATGCACAGAGTAAGCGGGACCTTTCAGATCGGCATGGAATGCAAGCTGTCAATTTTCCTGATACAAGTTGTGGGCAGAATACTGGTCAATTATAGATAAATGTTTAATTAACAAAGAGAATGTCCTCCGTAATAAGCGGCCCATGTATATTCGTACACCTCGAAATTGTTGCGGGGCAAAATTGATGTACTCTAGGCGGTTTACTTGGGCAAAATCCCCACCTGAGGTTCAACAACCGGTCGAGATGGTTAGTAACCGGTCTATATAGTTTATGGTGTATAAGGGCAATTCACCCAGGTCAAACTCTTAGTCCCTGCCCCTAGAATCCCATTAGATATGATCTGGTGAGATTAACTCTCTCTTGTATGTTTAACCCGCGTTCTCTGTGAATTTGTAGTATTTACCTGCTTGAACTGACCTCGCTGGTAACCACTTGGACTAGGTTGTAATGGACCATCCCAATTGCGCAGTAAATAATCTTGTCGGTGTCAACACCATGGAGTCTGTCCTAACTAATTGGCTGGGTCTGGGTATCGCCCGACCGGGTATTTTGTACCTGCGGGGTTGGGGTCTGTTGTGAGTTGGCAAGTGTTCTGCCTGGTCAAATCGCTATCAGAACTGACCGGTGCTTATTATATTGGGACTATCTCCTAGAAATATCAGATATTATGGTTGAGAATACCCTGTCGGGGCAAGTGATTTGTGGTATGGGATTTAGGGGTTAGGATGAAGCATGCAACGACAACAGGTTTGTGTGGTCAATTAATATTGTCCAGCTTGAGCAAGGCCTCTAGTACTATGTGCAAGAAAGAGAATGCTCCGAACGGTAATTGTAGCATGGGAGTTTGGTGTCTTGTTGAAGGCAGTAGAAGAAAAGGGTGAGAATAGTGTCCAGTATCTGATAGGACATAAGGTTCCTATAGTATGACCAGTGCTTGCTTCAATGGACTGGAGATCCCATGTGTGGTTCTGAGGGATATGGTAGTCTACTATTGACAGCTGGGTCTTGTATTAACTACTAGTGTTGTATCTCTGCCCCCATGCTAGTCGTAGTATATGAATGAGTGATACTCGGTCTTGTAGGCTGACAATAGGGTTCATTTTTATCTTCTTTGAGCTGGTCCAGGCTGACCGCATTTGCCCGGGTGGTGAGGATGAGGGTTGGTTATTATTGAGGGTACCTTGTGTCAGAGCCCCTAATATAATATTTCACTGTGCCGCTCAGACTACTCACCCTTGACTCAGTCCTATCTAGTGATTAAATCAGATTAGTTACTAAGCGCTCAGTCTGTGGTACAGACTCTGTGCAGCAGAGCAGTCACGTGCTATGATTTTCCGTGACGCAGGGCAGGGCTTTGTTCCGTAAATTCCCGGAGGAGTGCGTGCCCTTATCCTTCAATCCGTGATATTGTTATGCGGATGGTACTTTATACCGCGATCCATGCATGTCCCTGGTTCCCCAGAAGAAGCAGATACTTATAGTCGCTGCATGAGTATTCCCGGTGAATATACTCCACTGAGCAGGAACTGAAACACCTATTAACACCCAAGCCCCAGCAACAAAACAATGAGCCGGGAATTCAGGTGTGAATGGGTCGTGCATAGCAGGCATGGCTCACTATACTAGAAGGCGGTGAATGTTTTAGTATTCATATCTCTTACAGATAACAGGCATTGGATGAGTACCTAGATAGCTGATGAGGGCCGAGGAAGAACAGGAGCAACTGGATAAAGGTATAGAACGCAAATCCGCCGGGCCTCATGGAGACATGCCTCTAATTTGTATTGCCAGCCATCCAGGATAACTCCAGTCGCCCCTGTACTTATAATCTTTTCTAAAAGCTGATAGCCGGGCGAGCAGGCACCAGTAGCACTAGGTTATATTGAGATGATTTTTTGGGCTTTTGAACGAGAGGGGAAACAATCAGTCTGTTTTGAATCCTGCTGATTCTTTACCAGTAGAAAGAGTCGCACGGAAGGTTTCATGAAAGAAATACTCATGCACGAAGAGCAGAGGCTCGTAGCTAAAGGCCGACTCAACAAGAACAGGCGGCTTTTATTCTTGGTCTCTAGAGTCACGGATTGAGAAGCCGAGCACATGTCTCCCAATAAGCGTCATCGTTCTATGTTGCTTGGGAGAATTAAAGAGTGTAATAAAAATTGGATTAGGCACATGTGACTCTACCTATGAGGGTTGAATCTCTATGAACTGCGGTGCTTTGAGAAAGCGTCTCCAAGCAGCTGGCACTATAAGCAGGCAACGGTACTGCCCGACCTGATTGGCCATTCTAGGCCCAAGGTAATTGTTGTATGGGTGTCCTGCAGTAAAACATGATTGCTAAGGGCACTAGCAAGGAGTTCTTTAATCCGGACTCCAAGATTGCTGAGCCGCGCGCCGTGAGGCCGCAGAACGGAACACCAGATATGTAGACTACTAAAGGCCTCGATGAGGCTCTAAATCTGTCGAAACTCAATGGTTTACCGTAAGTCATATATAAGAATTAGGTAGCGGTCTGGTCTAGGCGAGGGGTCAGTATGAATTCACTGCCAACACCACTGTATGTTAGGAATGGGTCTTCTGGAGCTTAATACAGTATATATACTAATAGATAGACTCCAACGCAGAACTAAGGGGAAATAAACATTCAAAAAATGCAGACGAGAATCCTATTATATAATACAGTGAGCAGGTCGGCCGCTGTTTGGGAAGTCTCTGTATATCATGATCTACCTCTTAATTTCTTAGCATGACGCAGCGGAGGACTCGTGATGGTGGCGGTGGCAGTAGTATTGCAAGGTTTCAGCTGGCGTGGATCGATGAACTGACAGAGTAGGTGAAATCTTGCTGCTTTTCTGGCTTCTTGGTCTCAGTATATTCTCCAAGCTCTCACGGAATAGACTATCGTCGGAAGGCAGCCGGCATCTTTCGAGGATGGAGTTTTATATTGACGTCGTATGCATGCAACTTCACCGCATGGGCGAAGAACGCAGTTATTTTAGTGAACCTGGGAGCATCACGGCAAGCTACTCAATTGCAGCTGATGTCCTCGTGTATAAGGGCGAGATGAGAATCAATGAGATGGCGACCAAGAGAGTCTATTCTCTGTGGCGGAAACTGATGTGTTGTCCGTTGAGGGGAAAATCGGAAAGGTCATGATGAATTGACTTCAAACGCTGTTCTCTGAATGTGTCAAAAAGATATTGTGTTGTGAAAAAGTTTATCTTGCGTGGGCGAGAAGGTTCGGATTAGGGGAAGTTGTAGCCTTATCTTTAGTAAAAGGAAGACCTCTGAATTGACTCCACCGTGGTTCATATGGACTTTGAACATAGAATAAATTCTCTAATTTAATTTCTAGTGGGGGAGACGAATGGTACTTCTTTTCCTGTGTCTTTTCGGTGAATTCATCCCATTTATAGGGGTGTTGCGGCTCTCTGGTTCTGGTTCTACTGCTTCCAGATCCGGCTCCGGTTCCGGCTCTGATCTAGGCCTCTAGTCTTGTGTTGTGGATATCTCTCAATCAGTCATGCTCTATTTAAGTTGAAGCTTACCTAATTCTCTTGTGGTATGTTCCGGTCTACTCACCATCTATACCAGAGTGGTTGTTAATTCCGTTATCTTTCCGGTAGGGTGTAGTATAACTTCCCTTGTAACCAAACTTACAAAAAGTGATGAAAGTCTTCTTCTCAATGTCATCTATTGCATCAACAGTATAATGCCATGGTGTGGTCAAGAGCTTTATTCTTAAATTGCTAAAGTCAGTGTAAGTTTCACGAAGTCAAATCTATCTATATGAGTGAATTAAACTAGGGTCTAAGTCTGATTCCATGGATGGTGTGGGTGTGGTTCTTGAAACTGGACATGCTAGATGGCACGAAGTCAATATTCTTCAGCCTACATAGTCCGCATTTGCGAAATCCCGAGTCAAATGCTGCAAGCTCTTGCTTATGAATCCTTTCCACGTGGTTCCAGAGCTTGTTTGTTTTGCTCTTTCGCTTTGTGCGGTTAACAGGTGAGAGGCGCGTGTCTGAAAGGCAAAATGGATATTGCAGTGGGTTGAAATTTTTGATGACACAGGCAGATGAAGGGTTCGCTGCCTGTGGTTTTGGTATGGTCACTGATTGCTTACCCCGCTGAGGGCTCTCCTTCTGGTCTTGTTATTGGACCAGAAGGCGGATGTACCTTAATCGTTGAAGATGAGCTTCTTTGTCTGTTTTGCTAGGAGTTGAATAGTAGAGCAGATCAATGAGCTCCTTGTGCTTGAGGATTTGGTAGGTCCGGGGCACATGAGGCTGTAGTTTAGTCTCATGAGAGGTCCGATCGAGCTCGTATTGTTGGTTGAAAATAGCCGTGTCTGTCTTCTTAAAGTGCCTTCGGTGATTCTTCTCCTTGGTCTCTTCTCGGAGTCTTGTAAGTGTATTGTTGAGCTCGGCATCTGCACGTTTCTTCCGCTCACTGATCTCGGTGCCTGCGGCATTCTTCACACGTTTGTAGCCCTGGCTCCGAATTTCCGCAGTCAATGCGCGATAGATTCTTTGAAGACGACGGACCTCTGGGTCTGTAGTGATTTTCTTAGCCTGGATAGCCGTCAATTTAATAGGTGCGGTTTTATCTGCCAGCAAGGTCGCTGATCTCAGCTCACGTTGAACAACCTTGTTTGATGGGCGTTTGTGAAACGCTGCCGCTGTATCAAAATCGACTATCTCATTGAGGTAGTATTTCACGGCATTAGATTCGTGATCCGCGACTTGATCACGGACCGAGGATGGAGTGTTGTCTAAGTTGAGGTCCATGTAAGCCATAAAGAATGAGTAGTACCAAAGGTGGTCTTATTATTAATGGTATTGATTGTACCGCGCTGGAATACCTTCTGTGTAAGGTTATGTTCCTGGCCACTTCGCACTCTAATCTGTTTGACATATCGGCTCCAGGTCTTGGACTTCAGAGGGCGTGAATCAGATGTCCTGTAGCCCTGGGGGGTATGTTCAGGCTCATGGAAGACTGATATATCCAGCTTTTTTCTCTTTATCTTCAGCTGGATGCCCTTTTGATGATCAGGAATTGGTACTGTGTATATATGGGACATATCTTGAATAGTAGCCTCGAAGATATTATTATGTATTGCCAGCGCCAGAAGCTGTGATAATATATTGAATATCAAATTATCCTCGTGCTCGATAACATATCTCTTCCTAGTGATTGGGTAAGTATGTGGTATTATCTCACATTATGTGGCTCAATGACTTACAGCCGAAACTTTCTTTCTTTCTCTTTAGTATGCAGGATGGACATAATGGCGGCTAAGATATGGTGATGTCCAGGCACTGGGTTACGAGTAATATAGAACTCTACGTGCTGTCAAAGAATAGTGCCTGTCTCCTCATTCCTGTTAAGGTACCTGTTATCTGTGACACTGGAACAGTCTGACTGGTGATTGCTGTCGCTCGCTGTATCTACTTCTGAGTCAGAATATGAGCTGGTCTTGAATATCGAGCTTTTTTCCGCATGATTGTTGTTTTGCATGTTGATTTTGGTGTCTTGATTATACAGGGCCTCCTTGATGGAAGGCAAAGGTGTTCTAATCTTAGCTGATGTGTCTACAGGAGGTACCAACATGCCGTCCGCCTGAAATTGAACGCGGTGTCTCGTGTCAAAAAAAGATACGGCTCGACTGGCAGAGATGCAGGACAGATTGAGTCCCGAGAGGGCGTAGAGACGCTGCTTTTCGTCTGTGAATACTGAATTATAATTCACAAGATGTGATACAAGATACTGCAAAAGATCTTCTGACTGGCCCGTCGGCTTTGGCAGTGGGTGCTTACGCAAATCTATTCTTGAACTGATAATATTCATATACTAGGGCTTACTATTAGATAGATCTTATGAATGGGTACTTGGAGACCATTACTTATGTTGAGGTAATCTCTTCTTATATCTGTATCCATCTCCCGGCGGTTTTTCAAAGAGTACAGCCTCTTCAAAGTTCTCTAGTAGTTGGCAAGCGCGCTGTGGGCTCTGATAGACTCTTTGAAGTTCTTTTTGATCTAGTTGAACCAGGACTTGATGTCTGCTGAAGTCATATTTTGAAGGAGATTGTCTGGGTCCAGGCATGCCTTGGTGCAGAATTTATTGATAACAGGAGTAAGTATTACCGTGATAAAACTAGAGATTTAGTTAACTGAATGATACCTCACCCATTTCCCTTTCACTGATGCCGCAGAAACATTGGTATTTGGCGAGTATTTCGGTAGCGTTGGCCTGTTTTCCAGGTGCTGTTTTCGCCGCTGTGCATAGTACAGGTAGGACTTGCGGCCAGGGTTGTCATCTTCTGGAGCATGTTTCCTCCGAGGGAGGCCTGAATATGTTATTGCGTATGAGAACCGCCTGATGGGCAATAGGAAAAGGTAAAGAGAAAAATGGATGATGTTGCTGGAAGGAGCGAGACGGCTATGGCTATTTATGCGTGTTTGGGGCGGTCACTTCTTGTTAAAGGAGGCCTGCTTGCCACCCTCGGTCCCGCGAACATTCCCGAGCGATGGAGTCTCAGTGAGCTTTTGCTGAGCTATCTCAGCAGTACAGCTGCTGAGGGCTGCTGAGGGCTGCTGAAGCCCGTGGTGGATCCTGGCTTGGCCGTATCGCCGTTATGTCGCTGCCCGTGTAAGTTTGGCCCTTTAAAACAGCGCCCATGGGTTTCCGTTTCAGGTTTAGCTTCCGGGGCCAGGGTGTCCGAAAATGGCGATCAGGATGGCCGTATTTGGCGACCCCGACACCTAAAGGTACATTCTTGATGTAATCTAAAATTTAATAAGAATATATACCATTGTTAAACTCTCTGAAAATATTTAATTATTAAAAAAAAAATCTTATAATTTATTATTAAATCCTGAGGTACTTCCTGTTGAACTTAAATAATTTTAAAATATATTTTTTATAAATTTTTTTTAATAATTATTCTTTTACAGCTCCGCGGACTATGCTATTAATATTAAATTTAATAAAATATTTTTTTATAATTTAATATATTTCTTATTTGAAGCTGAACTTAAGATCCTATAAAAATATATTAAGAAGAATCTGAAACTAAATTAAATTTAATTTTTAAAAAATCTTACTAGAGCTTCTATTCTTTTTATATTTAAAAAAAATAATAGTTTATGCCTTTGCATAAATTACAAAGATCTTAATAAGATTTTTATTAAGAGTTACTATTTCTTATCTTTTATTTTAGAAATTTTTAACAGGGTTTTAAATAGTACCTACTTTTTAAAATTTAATGTCAAGAATATATATTACTAAATTTATATTAAAAAAAATAATAAATAAAAAATAATATTTTATACTTAATACAGCCACTTTGAATATATAATTATATTATTTAGATTAATTAATACTCCAGTAACTTTCTAAAATTATATATATACTGTGTTTCAAGAACTTCTTAATAACTTTTATATAATATATTTAGATAATATCCTCATCTTTTTATCAGATAAGAAATTTTATATAAAATATATTTATCAAGTTTTAGAGAGGCTTTGAAAAGCTCAACTCTATATAAAATTATTAAAATATTTATTTTATTAATTTAAAGTTAAATTTCTAGAATATATTATTAATTTTAATAGAGTATCCATGGATTCTTAATAAATAAATAATATTATTTTATAATTAATTCTTAAAAATTACTATAATATCCAGGTCTTTCTTAAATTCTGCAACTTTTACTAATAATTTATTTAAAATTATTCTTGTATTATTTTATTTCTTATTTCTTTATTTTATAAAATAATCAACAAACAGAAACCAGAGAAAGTCTATTTAATTTTAATTAAATAAACTACTTTTTACTGCCTGATTACTATCTTTTAATAAATATTTTTATTAATATATTTTAATTCTACAAAACCCCGCCGTTTAGAGACTGATATATTAAAAGAAGAAATAAATAATATTTTATTCTAATTTAATACCAAGAATATATTTTATTTAATAATATTCTAATTTTATAAGTTCTCTAATATTAAATTAAACTATAATACTCCAGATCAAGAACTATTTATTATTATTTATTTTTTTAAACAATGGCGACAATATCTAGAAAATACTTTTTAAATAATTAAGATTCTATTAAACTATTTAAATTTATAATTTTTTATATATTAAACCCGGGTTAACAGAAGACAAGCTTAATAATTTATAAATCTAATCTTCTATAATTTTATTATTAAATATAAAATAAAAAAATTAAATTCAATAGATAGATCCTCCAGAATATCTTCTAGATTTTAAATAGAATCTACTTTTTAAAAAAAACTATTAATTCTGATTTAAAAGTAATTCATAGATATATTATTTCTAATAATAAAAAATCTTATTAAAAAAAAAACCTAGTTCAAATTTTAAGATGTGTAGGATTACTCTGGATTTAATATTTATATTATATTAAATTTAAAAAATTCTAATAATTGAGCTGGTATAGAAACAGCTAATTAAATTATTTAAAAAAATTTATTTTAAAAAAAATTTATTTTTTAATTTATAGTGTCACGAGTATATACCGCGGAAGTTTTATATTTAAATATATATAATTTTAAATTTTAAAAAATAATCTTATATTTGCAGAACAAAGATTCAGAGATATAATAATAAAAAACTATTATTTAATAAAAGTAATCAGGTCAAAAGTATTAAATTATTAAAATAATTAATTATATTTATTTTAAAAATTAATATTATATTTTCTTTTTTGAGACACTGTGTCAGATACTTATTAAATTATATTATAATAATCTACTAGCAGGATACTTCGGAAAGATCTGAATAAAAATATTATTATATAAAAAATTCTACTAGAATAAATTATAATATAATATAACTAAATATATTTAAATTTATTTAATATATCAAGAAAACACTGTTCTAAAATATTAATTATATAATAATCTTAAATTATTACTAATTTTATTATATCTTTTTATTAAATTAATAATAGATTTCATTACAGAGCTGCCCCTTATTATTTAATATAAAAAAACTATTAATACTATTTTAATTATTATTAATTAATTCTTGAAATACTATTTTTTTTATTATTTTATTTATAATAACTGTCGGCTGGAATT
>BTWD01000143.1:0-36754 GCA_036986335.1 Aspergillus sp. AS01 | reverse complement strand
TTTATATTATATTATTATTATCTTTTTTATTTTATTTAGTAAGGTCTCAAGTATCTTTCTAATTTTAATAAAAATATTTATTTAGTTTTTTACTGTGAGTGCTTCGCCTGAGAAAAATTTTTAATTTATATTAATTTATATTTGAAATATAAATTATTATTACTACTTTATAGAATATAATTTTTTATAATGTTATAAATTATATTATTATAAATTATTTAAATTATTAGAAGCTATTAAGTCTCGTTATTCTAAAGAAAATTTAAGTAGATTCATAAATAATATTTAAAAATCTGATTTTAGTACTCTATTTATCTATTTATTTAAAAATAGTATACTGTTAATGATTTTTTATAAATATTTATATAATAATATAAAATTATTTAATATCTACTTATAAAGATAGTTTTTTTATTAATTATTAATTTCTTTATATTCCTGAGAATAGATATAATATATTTATATATTAATTTTATAAATTATAAAATTATAATATTTTTCCAGCATGGTAGATAAAATATAAATTCATATATATATTTATTATTATTAAAATTATACTATAGATCTTTCCTTGCTATTTATTTGAAAGTAAATTTATAATAAAATTTATAATTATTATTTTTTTAGATTTATTAAGTCATGGTAGCAGCTCTAGTTTATTATATAATATATAATAATAAATTTAGATTCTTTAATAGAAATTATATATTTTTATATAATTTTTTATTTTAATATGTATATCATACCATTAATATTTATATTAAATATTTTTTAAAATATATTATTTTTAATAATAGCTATTTTCTAGTATATTATAGTTTATTTATAATATTTCTTATTTTATTATTAAGCTAGCCGGGACTACTATATATTTATTTTTTTTAAATAAATTTATTTTATTTATTTTTTAGATTAAATTATTTAGTTTCTTATTTATAAAAATTTTAATTTTCAATTCTTATACTTACAGATTTTTTTATCTGTACTTAATAAAATAGATTTATTATAAAATTCTTTAAGCCAGAATATACTGTCTTAGATTTAATTATTATATATATATAAATTTATAATAATAATAAATTTAAAATGTTATATTATTATCAGTATTTTTCTTATTTATAAATATATTTTAATATCTGTAGATACTTTCTTTTATAAATATATATTTTAATATTTATTTAATTTTTTTATATAGCTACTCAAGCTACTTTCTACTAGTATTTTTTTAAAGAATTTATCTATTTTTTTTAAATTTATTAAGTTTTTTAATAGCTTTATCTATAAAATAAATAATAATAAGCTTTATTTTATCTTTTTTTTATAAAAAAATAAAATCTAAATATTAATTAAATATATTTACAGGATTCTTCTCTCTAGGCTGGTATTTAATTAAAAAATTAAATATTATAAATAACTCTGCTTATCTAGTCTGCTGGAAATTTAGTTTTTTAAATATAAAATTTAATTATATTTTAAGATTAATATAATTCTACAGGCTGGCTGATTATACAAAGTTTTATAATTATTATTATATTATTATTATTTTTATAACTACTGCTATTAGTATAAGCATAAAGTAAATAGATTATATTAAGCTATTAATATTATTTAAATATCTTTTTTTTTCAAGCTAATAATTTTTATATATAATAAGCTTTATTAAGAGGGAACTGTTACAGGATTAATAATTTTAAAATGAAATATGTCTATTAAATCTTTATTTAAAAATTAAGTAAGATTTATCTTAAGTCTTTACAAGAAAGAGAATATCAGATTTTATATAAAATCTTTTTAATAATTAATTATTAGTTACATGTGTTGCAGAGTATCTAATAAAATAATAATACTAAGATTTATAAATAGTTATCTTCAGTAACTTATCTAAAAATAAGATAAGAAGATATAATATAAAAATAAATCTTAAGAACTGCATGAAATATTATACAAAATATTACAGTAATCTGATTAAGTGTACAGTACTAGATACTTTCTATAATCTTAATAATATTAAATATTATCTTTTAATAGTTTTTTATATCTTATATAAGCCACGTAGAGCAGCTGTACAGAAATTAAGAAATCAAGATTATAATATACATGTATTAAAAATTCAAGGTAGGTATTAGACAAGATTAAAATATATATATTTAATATAGATTTAATCTGAAAACTATATTTAAATTAAACTTTTTTTAAATATTTATATATAAATATTTTATAAAATTCTTTTTATACAAGTATATGTATTTGTAGAATAAATATAACCAAGAAAAAATAAGTAAATCTAATTCTAGATAAATCAAAGAATAAAGTTAAAACTATTATTTTATTTATATAAATATTACTGCTATACCAGCCAGATAATTTAATATTAGTTTTTATTTATACTATATTGTCTGTTTATTAAATAATAAAAATATTAATATCCTGCAAAAATACATCTACCAATATTTTTAAAGGGAGGCGCTACCGCCACACCAGCCAGGCTTCCTCTACACCAGCCTTCGCTCATGCCACACCCTCCACCTACTTTAAAAGGAAAGGTCTCTTCTATTTATAGTATAATCTGATTTCTAAACCTCACCGCCTTCTTAATCAAGCTATTTATTTGCCTGAGATACTGAACTCATGCCTCAGTAACAAAATTCTTAAAGCAGTAGGCGGTATGTTTCTGCCTGTGATAGAAATCAAGCTTTACCTTTAATGGATGGGACCTTATCTTAAATAGAAGAGGCCTTTCCTATTAAGGCAGGTAGAGGGTGTGGCATGAGCGAAGGCTGGTATAGAGGAAGCCTGGCTGGTGTAGCGGTAGCGTCCCCCTTTTTAAAAATTAAATAATATTAAAAAGTTATAATTATTATTTATAATTTTTATATGGTCCCTTTAGCCTGTTTAATATTATATAATTATAATATTATAAAAAACTACTAAGAAGATTATATGATTTTAATTAATCTAATTATAAATAATTTATATATATATAAATTAATACCTTAGTAAAAAATATAATTAATTTTTTTAATATTATTAGAAGAGGAGGAGTAGATATAAATGTCTAAATAGTTTTTTTTATAACTTCTGGAAATCAAGTTATATTTATAAAAAAATAACAGAGGATTTCTAGATAAAATTATAAAAACCTTTATAGAAATTAAATAAATTATAAAACTTTTTTTAAAGTGACTAGATTAAATTAATTAAATTTGGTATAATACTAGAAAAGAGAGATTTTATATCTGTTTTATTATAATAATTATATTTAGAGGTAGTAACACATGGTTTTTTATTATTTTTCAGTTATATGTATATAATTAATATTATAAAATAAAAATAAAAATATTAAGTTAATTTATCTAATTTTTATAAAGATCTTGACTACCTGTAAACTAGATTTCTTAATAAAAAATCTAGAATTATATATATATATAATCTTTGATATAAAAATTTAATTATTTTAATACAGGAATCTGGATCTGATTTGTTACATTAATAAATATATTATTATTTATAAAGTTCTAAAGTTTTAAAATATAAAATTATGATTGGAAGAGTTTTTATTAAAATTGGTATATTTATTATTTATAATAATAAAAATACAAAATATATTCAAGTTATAAATATTTTTCATATTAAAGTTTTAAAGATAAACATAATAACTGAATACTACAGGTATAATATAGCTTTTATTAATATAAATATCAAAATAATACAAATTTTCTTTCTAAAAGATTAATATAAGTTAATCAAGTACTTTCGTACTATTGATACTTAATATTAAAGTATAATATTCAATAAATATTATATATATATATAAATTAACCGCAGAAGAATGATTTAAAAATTTTTCTTAAATGATTTATACAGGAGGCATTCTTAATAATCATTTTAATATAATAATTTATAACTAGAATATTGATATTTATCAATTTTATAAGTAATGAAAAAATAAATATATATATTAATATTACCATAAATATCCAGCCTATATATATTGTTTATTAATTAATTTATATATACTTAGATCAGCCCTGGTAGTTAAATAGTAGATAATATTAATTAATAATCAGGTTACTGCTCGAATAGCTGGTAAAATCTTTTATATTTAAAACTATAATATATATACATAATATTTATATAACATCAAATACTTATGATTGTGGATATCTTTCTTTTTTGATTTCATTATATATTCTACATATAGATCGGAGCAAGTTCTAATTCAAATAAAAATATTTATCAGAACTCTTATTGATTAAATATATTTACTACTAGAAAATTTCAAGATCTGTTTAACTCTAATAGATATTTTTGAATATTTTAATTATAATGGTTACTTTTATATAACTAGCAAGGGGGATCATCATTTTAAAAATATATAAAAAATAAAATTAAAAACATAACTAATATTATTTTCATTTTTATTATCTTATCTAGTAATGCCCTGAATCAGAGTAATATATTATATCAATATAATATATATATTACTTTTATACTAGATTAGTAGACATAGACTTTAAATAATATTTACTTATAACTTTTATAAAATATTTATATATCCTTATATATATATATATACCCGCGTGCTATATATATAAAAGTACAACATATTAAATTACTTATTCAATTATCTTATATGAATATTCAACTAATTTTGTAACTTTGATAATATCAAGATAACTGATAAAAATAATTTTTCTCATTTATATTTATATTTATATATTTTATAAAGCAAGCACCTTCATAGACTGTGGAAGAAATTATATACAAAAATTATATAAATTAATCTTCTACTAAATTTTCTATATTTTATTAACTAAGATCTCAAAATATATATAATATATTAAGATATAATGAATTTATTACATTGAATATTATTTTATAATTAGATAGTACTTTTGATATTTATTTAGTTTAATTAATTAGTTAATTAATTAATTCATTTATACATGTTTATATCAGTTTTAATAATTAAGTAATATATAGTATTAATCTAGCAGCTAGGTATTATACTACCCAAATAATTAAAAAATTGTTTATATCTAGAATTATATAATATCTATATATATAGAATGCCTGTAATTCTCTAATTTCGTTATATTTATTTTAATATATTATTTCACTTATATAGATGAAAATAGTTTCTAATCTATATAAAAATATCAATTATGTACTCAATCTTTTATATTCTATTTATTCTATTCATAAAATATATATAATATACCGAGAGTAGCATTAATTCATTATAACTAATATTATTTTACAGTTAAATAATATTTTTCGTATTAACCTTAATAAGACAGTCAGTATACTCATTATCAAAGATTCTTTTATAGATAAAAGCCTACTGCAGAAAAATTATCAAGTTAAAATATTAGAAACAGTTAAATCTTACAATAAACTTTTATAAGATATATTAATTTAATCAATAATAATTGAAAAAAGTCAGTACAGGCCTAGATAATAATTTAATTATCATTAATATATTATATATTTCTAAGAACCAGAGATTAATAAAAGAAAATAAGATTATAAATAATATAATTTAAAAAAATATAATTATTTGATAAGAGCCAGATCTATATCAATATTAATCAATTCTTTGACATATATTAATATTTTTATATCAGTAATTATAAAAATAATTAATAATATAAATATAATTATAATATTTAAAAACCTTAGAAAAATACTTAAAAAATTTATATTCATTATTACTGTTCTAAAAATATTTAAAATTATTAATATTATCTAGTAAAGCATTCACTTGAATATATAAATCTTTATATATAATTGATTCAAATATTTAAACTATATAATTCTTTTAATAGTTCTTTATAATATCATGGACACATAATATTGAAAAACACTGGAAAAGTTGGAAAAGTACTATGAGTAGTTTTAAAGAACAGTTAAATATAAATTTTAGAGGGTTTTGACCCCTAGAAAGCCTGGGTAGGCATGCTTTTGCAGGGGTACTGATTCTTTTTACACTTTTAATATATCAGAGACTTATGATAATATCTTATATTCATATTCTTCATATAAATTTCAAAAATAGTAGATATTTCCGGTGCTTATTAGTTAAATTTTGAAAAGATTGATAATCAATATATAATGATGACTATATGAAAGAAGATTTTTAAAAAATTATTAGATTACAATTAATGTTTCGTAATGCTCTTTATTATTTTTTATTTTTTATTCTATGATAATAATTTATTCAATACTAATAAGAATAATAACAATTAGTTTAATCCAGCCAGCAGAGGCACTATCTTAATGTGAATATATGAATAATATTTATATTTTTACCTAGAATTTTGTTATCTGGAATAATTATGATTAATTTTAACATATATTGAACAGTAAGAGTAAATATATATATATATATATATATATAGATATATAGATTTTTCTTCAGTATAGTCTGACTTATTTTACTAATATATTTTTTATATTTTTTATTTATAATTCCTGTATCATGGACCTTGATTAACTATTCTATTTATATAATATTAAATTTAAATTTATAAAGATATTTTATTATATTAATATTCATCTTAATTCTAATTTATTAAACCACTTCATTAAAAATAATTATAACTTAGAAATAATCAAACTTAATATCTATTGTTCTTAATTACTAGTTTGATATAAAGAACTTATTTTAAATTTTTAATATATATATTAAAATTTTAATTCTTTAATTCTTGTATAGCTGTTTCATATAATTTATATGAAATATAAAATCTTCCCGAAAATAATATTTAATATAATTAAAATCTTAGGAAATATTTAATACTGTACTGATTGATTGATTGATTGATTTATTGATTTATTCATACACGCTTACGTCAGCCCTACGGCCGAGTGGTGGATGGTATCAATCTAGCAGCCAGGCAGCTACCAGGGTAGCCAGAAGAATCACTTGTATCTAGGGCCACATGATATTTATATACACAAAATACTTGTAATCCTCTAAATCTTTCTATACTTATCTCATTATATGCTTTGCCTGCATGGATCAGAAGAAGACTCTAATCTCTATAAAAGTATATTATATCCGCCTGAGGTCCTGTTTACTGGATATACTTACTACTGGAAAGATATAAGACCTGTTTAATTATATTAATTATTCTTGAAAAATATTTCTGCTGTAGTATTCTCCTCTATATAACTAGCAGAAGAGTTGTTACTGTTAGAATAAGTATATAAAAAAATAAAATTATTATTACTTTATAGAATAATAATCTTTTACAAGAAAAAATTATTTTTATCTTTGATCATCTTATTCAGTAGAATCCTGAATTAGTCCAGGATCTATATTATTATATTGATAAATTATATGATTTTACAGGCTAGATTAATAGATTTAATTTCTAGTACTTGTCTGTAATTACTCATGGGATATCTAAATATTCTTATATATATATACCTGCATGTTATATATATAAAGATAAAATATATTAAATTTATTATTTTTTTATCTTATATAAATATCTAGTTAATTTTACAGCTCTAGTAGTACTGAAATAACTTATAAAAATAATTTTTTAATTTATATTTATATCAGGGGATAAAATTTTATATTTAATATAAATTTATATATAAGACAAGTACTTTAGAAATAAATTCTAGAAAAATATATTATATATACAGATTATACGGATTATTTATTTACTAGATTTTTTATATTTTATTAATTAAGATTTTAAGATATATGCAGTATGCTGAGAACAGGATTAATTTATTATAATTAATGTTATTTTTTTAATTAGACAGTATTCTTAGTACCAGTTTTAATAAGATAATTAGTATACTTATTACTAGAAATTTTTTTATAATTAGAAAACTACTGCACGAGGATTATCCAGTTAAAATATTAAAATTAATTAATTTATATAATAATACTTTATAGAATATATTAATTTAATTAATAATAACTAAAGAAGTCAGTACAAGTCTGGATAGTAGTTTAATTATTAATAAAAATAATTATATTATATATCTCTGAGGGCTTAGAGATCAGTATAATAAAAAAATTATAATTATTAATATAATTTATAAGATATAGCTATTTAATAAAAGCTAAAATTATGATAATATTAATAAGTTCTCTAATATATACTATATATATTATATCAAAGTCTACTGGATAACTGAGTATACAGAATTTTATAATTATTATTATATTAATACTACTTCTGTGGCTGCTGCTATCTGTATAAATTTATAAGAAAATCTTAAATTATTAATATTATCTAAATATCTTTTTTTCAAATCTGTAATCTCTGTGTGTGATAGATTAAATTAAAAAAAATTATGATTAATAATTTTAAGACTAAGTAAATCTACTGGATCCCTGTTTAAGAATTAAATAAACTTATTTTAAATTTTTATAAGAAAAAGAGTATTAGATCTTACTCAGAGTTCTTTTTTATAATTAATTATTAGTTATATATATCGCAGAATATCTAATAAAATAATAATATTAGAATCTATAGATAGCTGTTTTCAGTAACTTATTTAAGAATAAGATAAAAGAATATGATATAAAAACAGATTTTCAAAATTATATAAAATATTATACAAAAAATCTTTATAATCTAATAAAGTATATAGTACTGGATAATTTCAATAATTTTAATAATATTAAATATTATTTTTTAATAATTTCTTATATTTTATATAAATTATGTAGAGCAGCTGTACAGAAATAAAAAAAATTATAATTATAATATATATATATTAAAGATTTAAAATTAATATTTTTTATATTAAACTGGTAATAAAAGACAGGATAAAAATTAAATTAATTATTTTCATTCATTATTATTTTAAATAGGCTTTCTCTGACAGATCAGGATCAAGATAAATATTAAGATAATAAAATTTTTTATAAGCTTAATTTTAATATCTTATAAGTAAAATAATTAATTAAGTTCTATAATACAGGGATTATAGATAGATAATATAAAAATATATTATTTAATTAAATAATTTAGACTATATTTAATAAATAAAAATTTAAATATATATATTTATTTCTACTGCTCGGCACGTTCATGTGTATATTAAAATTAAAAATAATTATATTAAATAATAAAGCTCCAGATAAAGATACAGATATTATTTATATATTTAATTAAAAAGTATCTTTATCTAGATTAAGTTATTTTTATTATTTTTATTATTACTAAGCATATCAGTATTTTAAAATAGATAAAATATAAAAAATAATAAAAAGTTTTATAGAATATTAATTATAATCTAGTTTTTCTCAGAGATATTTTTTAGTATAATAATAAAGTTATATATCAGTTACTGAAAAAATTCTAAATTTAATTAATAAGTATTAAAGGCACCCGCCATTTTCAAAAATTATATAATAAATATAAGTATAAGATATTATTATAAATCTCTAATATATTAAGAATTAAAAAAATTATAATAAGATATTTGTTTTACCAGGCAGTATATATCCTTATTAAAAGAAGGTATAGTATATATTTATAAAAATATTTTTATAATTTTTTTATATATTTTTATAATAAAAGTTTATAATATTTAACTAGATAGCTGAGATATATAGTAATAAATTTTAAGAATTTTACTAATTATATTTAATAAAATTTATAAAATCATAATTTTTTAGATTTATATAGTTATCTTTATCTGGCTTATGCAGTATAATTATAATTAATATATAAAAATAAATAAAATAATATCTATAATTCAGAGATATATTAAATATTTTAAATAATATTAACTTAATTTAAAGCAATATTTATTATAGAAGAAAATTTAAAATATTATCCAGGCTAGGTATTTTATAAGATATAATTTAATATATAATTTTATAAATTTCTTATAGAGTAATCCACGGTATATATATTATAATATTATTTAAATCAGTGGTGCCGACCTCAGGAAAAAATATTTTCTAAAATCATTTAATTTTTTTTTAAATTATTAATTAAAATTTATTTATATTACTGGATTTATACAAGACAGGTATAAAAATAAATTTAAAATTATGTTTAATTTATATTTATTATATTAATTATTAAAAATCTTATATAGACTTACCTTTTTCCTTGACCTATTTATAATAAATAATTCTTAAGACTTTAGTAGTTATTTTATTTATTAAATATTAGATTATATAAAATCTTTTTTTATTTTTTTAAAATATATATATTTATATTATTTTTATACCTGCTTTATTCTTTTTATTTATTTAATTTTATCAGCATATTCTGGATAGGATTATTATATAATTTACTTTTTTAAAGCTACTTTACTGGCTGCCTCCGTGAGTGTTAATATAAGATATAATATAATAATATTAATATTATCTAGTAATACAATACCCGCATCTAGACAGGATATATATATAATTAAAATTTTTTAATATAATTTTTAATTAATAATTATTTAATTTTATTATTCCAGTACAGGCGCTTTGGCGGGTCAGAAATTAAATTAAATTAATATTAATTTATAATTAATATTTTATGATTAATTTTTATAAAACTAGTAATTAATTAGCTAGTCTATAAATTATAGAATAGTCTATATAAAATTAATAATAATTTTATAATTATCTCTTTTATATATAATTATTTTTTTAGGAAGCAGCAGTTCTACACTGATATTTTAATTGATAATTAAATTAACTAGAGTCTCTGTCTCAGGATCTTAATATTTATATTAAATAATATAAATTATAATTATTAATTATTATATTTACCGCGGATTCTCATGGTCTTATAGAAAATTTCTAATACCATGATATTTTTTTATAGCTTAAGATTATAAATATTATATATATAAATAATCTTATTCTCAGTAAGACTAAAAAGTCAGGGTACTGAGTGATTACAAGTAATATTGAATAAATTATAATTTTAAATTTATTTTTTTATTAATAAAAAATAGATCTAGAGTAATTTCTTCTTAGATATATTATTTAGAATAAATTATATAATTATATAAAAATAGCCCTGTAGGATCTGTGTATATATAATTAATTTTAATATATAATAATTTAAATATAAATTTTAAATAATTATTATACTGAGATCTTATATTTCTTTTTTATTAAGAAAATATATTATAACTAGGAGACTCTCCCAGCAGTTAGCCTGTAATATATTAAGTTATGATATAATTATTATAAAAATTAAGATTCAGGGGGTCCTTGCCTCTATTATTATTAAAATTTATATATTTATTATTTTAGTAATAATCTATTAATTTAATTTTATTAATTTAGACAGCCAGGGGTCCTGTATAAGAAAAAATCTTATTATTATTTATATTTATTATTATATTATTATTAATTATAATAATAGAGACAGGTGCTTTCTTATAAAATTGTATATAAATTATTCTAATATTTTAAAGTTTAGCATGGAGCTGCTCAACACAGGATTATTTATTATAACATTATTTATTTTTTAATTAAATCTGGAAGCTTTGGTAATCATTATTATAATAATGTTTTTTAGTCTCTGAGCAAAATTATTTTATATAATATAATTAATTAATTTCTCAGTCTTGTAAGATAATATCTTATATATTAATTATAGTAATATTAGATAATTTATTAAAAGACTTCTTTCTGTATTTTTATATCTAACTAGAAAATTAATAAAAAGTCTAGTAATATTATCTGGTATCTTTAATAAATTACTTTTAAATATATTTTTTTATATTCACAGATATAATTAAAGATGTAGTACTTTTTACTACAGAAAATATAATATATATTATTTTATTAGTACTATTCTTATAAGAATAATTAATATTTTTATCATTTTTTATATAATATATACACAGGCCGGGTGCTTGCAGCAGTATTAATATATATATTTATAATTTTAATATTTATAATATTAAAGAATATATTAGTCTTAGTTATATATTATAATATTAAAATTATTATTATTAAATAAAATCCTGTATAGATAACCTAGCTAATAATATAATTATTATTAAATTTTATTATTAATATAAAAAAATAATCTTTTTAAATAATTCTTTTCCAGGATTTTATCTAGTTAGTATATATAATATCTATCAGCGTAGTAGCTTAGTAATGAATATTAATAATAAATAAATATTTAATTAATTTATATTAATACATCAGGAGATTGCTTTTTCTCATTATATTAATATTTGTATTTATAAGAATTATAGTATATCTATAGTATTTAAATATTATATTTCTAGAATCTTAATCTAGAGAATATTTATATAGATAAAATATTTTATATTTCTTAAATTATAAATAATAAAATATATGTCACTGCTTAGAAAAACCTGTTTAATTATAATTTTATAATTTAAGAACCTAAGATCTCTGCAGGTAATAATGCTTTTATTAATTTAATTAATGAAATTCTAGTTTTTATAATAGAGCAGCTAAACTACTATATTAAAAATTTTTTATATATATAATTCTAGATTCTCTGCCAGAAGCTCTAGTTTAATTAAAATTAATATTCCTCTAAAAATTAATTAAATTAAATTAATATTTTTATTTATAATCTTTAAGTTAGTTAGATATATATGATCTGGAGATTAATATAAATCTTTATCTTATTATTTTTAAATATAAATATAATATTAATACCAGTATAAAGCCCCTGCTTTCTAATACTATAATAAATTTAATGAGCTTGTTACAAGTATATAATATTTTTAATTTTTTAAAATTTTTTATAATTATATCTAGAAAGAAGGCTTCTGTTATTTTTTCTGTAAATATAATTATAATATCTAGAAAATTTAGAAAGATATTTTTCAGAAGCTTATATTTATTATTATTTTCCTGGAAGTATTTAAAATTATTAGTATTATTTAGTAAAATATTTATTTATATATACAGATTCTTATATACAGTCAGTTCAATTACTTAAAGCCATATAATTTTTCTAGTAGCTTTTTTTAATATTATGGTTATATAATATTGAAAACCACTAGAAAAGTAATATAAGTAATATTAAAGAGCAGTTAAATATAACTTTTCAGGGTTATTTAACACCTAAAAGCATTGGTGGGCGTGCTTTTGCAGGGTGCTAGTACCAGTTCAACACTAATTATAGTTTTTTATATTTAATACTGTCTACTTTACCAGATTATCAAAGTTGTTAAATAATATTTTATATAATTCTTAGAATCTTTTATATTCTATTTTTTTATTCTATTTTTAGATAACCTACTGAAAACAGCTGCCTGTAGATTCTAATAATCTTAAGAACCTTATTAAATATTTTATAATTATAATTAATAATTAATTATAAGAATTCTGAGCACGACATGATATTTTGCTTTTCATAAATATTTAAAATTAATCTTATCAAATTCTTATATAAAGATTTAATAGATTTACTTACCCTTAAAACTATTAATTCTATAATACTTCTTTTAAAGTATGCTGCACACAGATATTATGAATAAAAATATTTCAATAATAATTTCTAATTTGATATAATTAATTAATTTTATATCTATACTTATGGTAGTAGTAGCTGTAGAGATAATATTAGAATGATAATAATTAGAAAATTTTATAAAAAGAATAGCAGAGGCCCTCTTTCTAAATCTAAGTATAAAAAATCTTGTAAAACTTTTAGAAATTATATACTTACAGCAAGCTGACTAGATTAAGTTAATTAAATTTATTTTAATATTAAAGAATAGAGGCTCTATAGTATCTATAATATTTAAATTATAATTATATATTTAAGAAATCTTCAATATAATCACCTAGCTGCTCTGATACAGGAACCTGAGTTTAGTTAATTAAATAAGTAGAAATATCATTATTTATAAAGACTAAGGTCTTAAGCCATAAGATTATACACTATGTGTTCAAAAGTCTCGGGATACCCGCCTTCCGCCCTACCAAATGACTCTATTCAAAACTCAATAATTCTACCAAACGTTTCTATATATAAAAGATCTTTGGTATTAATCTTTTCTAAGATTAATATTTTATATAATAGCTCCTAGATTAATAAATAGTTTTGATACACCTTGGCATTAAACAGATTAAGTTATTAAATACTATTTATAGTATCTTATTCCAGTATATATATAAAGTATTTAATAAATATCTTTTTATTTTCTTCTTTATATCTTTTTATTTAAAAATTTAGATATTCTTTATAAAGAGTACACTTTAGAAGTATCCAGGTATATTCAATTAAATTTAAATCAGATAAATACAAAGACTAATATATAATTTAAATATTATATAATTTAAACCAGTATTTAACTTTCTTTACTTGATAAATTAATATATCATCTTATTAAAATAAACCTCTAATTTATATATATAAATTATAGACTCTTTTCAAGTATTTAAGAATATAAAAGTTTAATATAATTATTCCAGAATATCTCTGAATTATATTTTATAATAACTGGATTAATATAATTATTAATTTAAATAACAGCCTAAATTATCTGATAATAAATTTTATTATAATATTATATATTAACTAGATTATATCTATAATTTTTATTAATAAATTAGAAAATATATCCAGTGTCTTTTAAAATATTAGATTTAATTAATATTTATTAAAAAATATAATATTATTTTAGATACACTTTTAGAGCTATTCTTTATAAAATTTATACTATTTTTTAATATTTTTTGAAGAGAGGGATATTCTCTACTTAATCTTCTATTTATATATTTTATATAAGATAAGAATATATTTAATTATAAATTTAAAAATTATGGGATATTAAATAAAAATCTTGAAATACTCTTTAAGAATATTATTTTAGATATTACTTTTCTTACACTAGATTATATTAAAGAATAATGTAATATTATATAATGTCATTAATTTAAAATAATATAATTAAGTAGACATAACTCTATTATACTTTCTATAAATAAAGTAGATATTAAAAGCTAGAATATTAGAAAAAGTAAGAAAAGATTAATAAAAAATAATAATTCTTAAATAAAAAAAGCTGAAATTAGGATTACAGGAAAATATTTATAAAAGTATATTTAAGAAATTTATATAAAAATAATGATTTATAGTATAATCTTTTTTATTTTAATCCTGGAAGCTTATCTGCTAAGAATATTAAAAAGTTCTTATTTTAATATCTAGATTTAAATACTTCTTGATAAATATTTTGTAACTAGAAGACTTTTATTAATATTACTATATTTAGTATTTTATATATTTATACAGCAGGAAATAAGAAACTACCTGTATATAATAAAAAAAATATTTTGTTATATATTTTTCATGATAAATATTTATATTAATTTGTAATATATAATATTCTTTATATCCTGATACTAAGTATAAATCTTTTATTTAACAATATTTTAGAGAAATAATTTATCTAATTATTTTTATAAAGGAGAGAACAAATATTATATAAAATAAACTTATTATTATTACAATTATTTAAAACAATTTTTTTTATTAATTTAATTTTATTATTTTAATTATTATAGAATTATATATAGTCCTACTCAGTACTACTTTTAATATATATAGTATTAATATAAATAACTATTTGAAAGAGAATAAGATATTCTTCAATTTTTGATAAATATTTAATATATATAAATTATAATAATATTTTACGGACAGTAAATGTAATTAACAGATTATAATTAATTTTTTTAAATTAACAATTCTTATAAACCGTGCCTATATACTAAATTATATAAAATATAATTTATTATTTTATTATAATATACTGGTGCTTCTTTTATATAAAAATATATAAATATTAATTTTTCAAGAACACCTTCAATAAAATATATTATATAATACTATATTGCCTGTATTATATATATTTAAAAAAATAATAAAAGAATTATTTAGCTAAAAAGCGTATATTATATATATTAATAATTTTTTATAACTTTAAACAGAATAATATTAGTAAGAAAATAAATCAAAAACTTTGAAGCTGATCTTAAGCTTTTTTATAAAATTATTAATTCTTTTAATATTTATAATCCAAGTTACTTGCAATAATAATTTATTTTTATAATTATATTAGCTTAAGAGTGCTGTCTTACAGTATATTTTAAAAATTATTTATAAATAATAATTTAATATTATCTATCTTAGAGCTCTTAGTTTAACTACTTATAAATAATTCTTTATATTTTATTAAAAAAGTTTAATAATTATAGATAAAAGCATATTTTGATTAATGATAAAATTCATACAATTTATTATATCTGGAATATCAACTACTAATATTTTAGAAATATTTATAATATTATTTTTGATAAAGCTAGTATTATAATAATTATATTTAATAATGTTTTAAATATTAACTACAGAACCCTGGCTTTTAAGATTAAAAGAAAAATTGTTTATTAAATTATATAAGATTTACTGTTTATAATTCTACCAGAGATTTTTTATTAGAAAAAGTACTGTTTAAGAAGAAAAAAAGAATATCAAATATTATTTTATTATTTTCTAAGTTTTTAAAATTTGTTTTAGAATATATAAATATGATTCTTTATAATATACAGGATTAAATTAATTATCTATTAGATTGATTGATTGATTTATTTATTTATACACGCTTATGTCAGCCCTACGGCCGAGTGGCGGATGATATCAATCTACAGCCAGACACTGCTGCTAGGGTAGCTGGAAAGATTACTTATATCTAGAACTATATAATATATATACAAAAGTATTTATATATATAAGATACTTATAATCCTCCAGGTCTCTCTATATTTATCTTAATATATTACTTTGCCTACGTGGATCAGAGAGAATTTTAATCTATATAAAAATCTTATATTTATCTGAGATTCTGTTTACTGGATCTGCTTACTACCAGGAAAATATAAGATTTATTCAGCTATATTAATTATTCTTATAAAGATATTTCTGTTATAGTAATTCTTTTCTCTGTATAGCCAGCAGGAAGAATATTATTACTAAAATAAATATATAGAAAGATAAAGTTATTATTATTTTATAAAAAAAAGATTATTCTTATCTTCTAGTACTTTATTTAATAAAATCCTGAATTAGTCTAAGATCTGTATTATAATAATAAACTATACTACTTTATAAATTAGACTAGTAAATCTTATTTCTAGTATTTACCTGTAATTACTTACAGGATGTATAAATACTTATATATATATAAAGATAAAATATATTAAATTAACTACTCTCTTATTCTGCATAGATATCTAGTTAATGCTAATTATACTGAAATAACTTATAAGAATAATTTTCTTAATTTATATTTATATAAGAACAGAGCTCCATACCCGGTATATATTATATAAAATAAATATTTTAAAAATAGATTTTGGAAGAATATATTATATATATAAATTATATAGATTAGTTATTTACTAGATCTTCTATATTTTATCAGCTAAAATCTTAAGATATATATATTATATTAAAATAAAATTAATTTATTAATATACTTAATATTAGTATTCTTTTTCCAGATAATATTCTCAGTACTAATCTTAGTAAGATAATCAGTATATTTATTACTGAAGATTTTTTTATAATCAGAAAGCTATTACAGGGAGAATCTAGCTGAGATAATAAAGTTAATATATGTATTATAATATTTTATATAATATATTAATTTAATTAATAATAGTTAAAGAAATTAGTACAGATCTAAATAACAATCTGATTATTAATAAAAATAATTAATATATATATTTCTAGAAGTACTGGGATCAGCAAGATAAGAGTATTATAATTATTAATAATATAATTTATATAATATAACTATTTAATAAAGGCTACGGTTATATTAATACTAATAAATTCTTTGATATATATTATATATATTATATTAAAGCTTATAGAACAGCTGATTATACAGGATTTTATAACTATTACTATATTAATATTATTATTATAACTTTTGTTATCTATATAGACTTATATAGAGATTTTAAGCTGCTGGTATTATTCAATTTTTTTTAAATTTATAATTTCTGTTAACAGCAGGTTCCATTAAGAGAAAATAATTATCAAATTAATAATTTTAAAATTAAATAAATCTATTAGATCTTTATCCAGAGACTGAATAAGACTTATTTTAAATTTTTATAAAACTAAGAATATTAAATTTTACTCAGAATTCTTTTTTATAGTTAATCATTAATTATATATATTATAAAATATTTAATAAAATAATAATATCAGGATTTATAAGCAGCTGTCTTCAGTAACTTACTTAAAAATAAAAGAATATAATATAAAAATAAATTTTAAAAATTATATAGAATATTATATAGAAAGTCCTAGTAATTTAATTTTTTATAATCTTAATAATATTAAATATTATTTTTTAATATTTCTTTGTGCCTTGTACAAACTATATAAAGTAATTATTTAAAAATTAAAAAATCAAGATAATAATATATATATATTGAAAATTTAAAATAAATATTCTCTGTATTAAACTAATAATAAAAGATAAAGTAGAGACTAAGCTAATTATCTTAATTTATAATTATTTTAAATAAGCTTTCTCTGATAGATTAGAATTCAGATAAATATTAAAATAATAAAATTTCTTTATAAGCTTAATTTCAATACCTTATATATAAAATAATTAATTGAATTCTATGATATAAAGATTATAAATAAATAATATAAATTTTATATTATTTAACTAAATAAATCAGGCTGTATTTAATAAATAAAAATTTATATATATATATATATATTGTATTACTTAGCATATTCATATGCGTGTTAAAATTAAAAATAATTATTTTAAATAATAAGATTTCAGATAAGAATACAGATATTATTTATATATTTAATTATAAAAAGATTTCTGTTATTACTACTAAGTAAATAAGTATTATAAAAAAATAAAATATAAAAAATAGTAGAGAGCCCTGTAAAATATTAATTATAATTTAATTTTTTTAAAGACGCCCTCCAGCATGGTAATAATTATATATTAATTATTAAGAAAATATTAAATTTAATTAATAAATTACTAGAAACATTTACTGTTTTTAAAGATTCTATAATATATATAAATATAAGATATTATTATAAGTTCCTGATATGTTAAAAATTAGGAAAATTATAATAAAATATTTATTTTATTAAATAATATATATTTTCTCTAGAAAAAAATATAATATATATTTACAAGAGTATTTCTATTATTTTTTTACATATTTTTATAATAGAAGTTTATAATATTTAATCAGGTAACTAAAATATATAATAATAATAAATTTAAAGAGTTTTATTAATTATACTCAGCAGGGCTATAAAATAATAATTTTTTAGATTTATATAATTATCTTTATTTAATTTATATAATATAATTATTATTAATATACAGAAATAAACAGAGCAGTATTTATAATTTAAATATATATTAAATATCTTTAGTAATACCTGCTTAATTTAAGATAGTATTTATTATAAAATAAGATTTAGAATACTGTCTGGGCTAGGTATTTTATAAAATATAATTTAATATATAATTTTATAGATTTCTTACAGAATAATCCGCGGCGTGTATAATAGTAGTAAGTAATAATATTTTATAATATTATTTAAGTCAGCAGTACTGATCTCAGGAAAAAGTATTCTTTAAAATAATCTAGCTTTCTTTTTTAGATTATTTAATTAAAATATTCTTTAATATATTACTAGAATCTTATAAAATAAATATAAATATAAATTTTAAAAATCTTCTAGCACGAGCTTATTTTATTAATAATTAGAATTTCTATATGGATTTACTTTTTTTCTTAATTTATTTTTAATATATATTTCTGAATATTTTAATAGTCACTCTGTTTACTAGATATTAAACTATATAAAATCTTTGTTATTTTTCTCTGAGTATATATATTTATATTATTTTTATATTTATTTTATTTTTTTCTATTTATTTAACTTTATTAATATATGCTGAGTAAAATTATTATATTAATTTATTTTTTTAAAATTATTTTACCAGCTGCCTCTGTGAGCACTAATATAAAATAAAATTTAATAATATTAATATTATTTAATAATATAATACTTATATCTAAGCAGGATATATATATAATTAAAATCTTTTAATATAATTTTTAATTAATAATTATTTAATTCTACTATTCCAGTACAGGTGCTTTAATGGATTAAATATTAAATTAAATTAATATTAATTTATAATTAATATCTTACTACTAGTTCTTATAAAACTGGTAATTAATTAACTGGTTTATAAATTATAAAATAATTTATATAAAATTAATAATAATTTTATAATTATTTTTTTTATAGATAATTATTCTTTCAGGGAGCAGCAGCTCCAGACTAATATTTTAATTAATAATTAAATTAATTAGAATCTTTATTTCAAGACTTTAGTATTTATATCCTAATATGACTTATATTAGATAATATAGATTAAAATTATTAATAATTAAATACTTACTATAGATATTCATAGTTTTATAAAAAATTTCTGATATTAAGATATCTTTCTGTAACTCAGAATCATAAATTTTATATATATAAATAATTTTATTCTCAGCAAGGCCCTAAAAAATCAGAATATTAAGATATTAAAAATAATATTAAATTAATTATATTTTTAGATTTATCTTCTTATTAATAAAGAAGTAGATCTAGAATAATTCTTTTTTAAATATATTATTTAAGATAGATTATATAGCCATATAAAAATAGTCTTATAAAATTTATATATATATATAATTATTTAAGATATATAATAATTTAGATATAATTTCTGAATAATTATTATATTAAAATCTTATATCTCTTTCTTATTAAAGAGATATATTATGAGTGGAAGACTTTTCTAGTAATTAATCTATAATATATTAAATTATAACATAATTATTTATAATTATTATTATTATTCGTATTATTATTATTAAAATTAAGATTCAGAAAGTCCTTATTTTTATTATTATTGTAATTTATATACTTGCTATTCTAGTAGTAATTTATCAATTCAATTTTAATAATCTAGACAGCCAGGGGCCCTGTATAAAAAAACTTATTATTATTTATATTTATTATTATATTATTATTAATTTTAATAATAGATACAGGTATCTTTCTATAAAATTATTTATAAATTATCTTAATATTCTGAAATTAATCTAATTTAATATCTTAAGATTTAATACAGGACTATTTAATATAAGATTATTCATTATAATATTATTTATTCACTAGCTGAGCCTGGAAGTTTTAACAGTTTTTATTATTATAACTCTTACTTTAAACTGTTATAATCTTTTTCTTAATTTTTAAATAAAATTATTTTATATAATATAATTAGCTGAGTTCTCAGCTGCATAAAATAATATTTTATATATTAATTATAATAATATCAGATAGTTTACTAGAAGACTTCTTTTTATATATAATATCTGATTAAGAAATCAATAGAAAATCTGGTAATATAATTTAATATTATTAATAAATTATCTTTAAGTATATCTTCCTATATTTACAGGTATAATAAAAAATATTATATTTTTCATTATAGAAAATATAATATATATGACTTTTATTAATACTATTTTTATAAGAATAATTAATATTTTTATATTTTTTTAAATAATATATACAGGCCGGGTGCTTACAGCAGTATTAATATATATATTTATAATTTTAATATTTATAATATTAAAGAATATATTGGTCTCAGTTATAAATTATAATATTAAAATTATTATTATTAAATAAGATTTTTATACAGATAGCCCGGCTGGCAGTATAATTATTATTAAATTTTATTATAAATATAAAAAAATAATTTTTTTAATTATTTTCTTTCAGAGCCTTATCCAGCTAATATATATAATATTTATTAATATAATAATAGCCCAGTAATAGATATTAATAATAAATAAATATTTAATTAATTTATATTAATACTTCAGAGAATTACTTCTTTTAAATATATTAATATTTATATTAATAAGGGCTTCAGTATATTTATAGTATTTAAATATTATATTTACTTATAGAATCTTGATTTAAGTAGTATTTATATATATAAAATATTTTATATTTTTTATATTATATATAATAAGAAATATATTACTGTTTAGAAGAATTTATCTAATTATAATCTTATAATTTAAGACTTTAGAGTCTTTGCAAGCAGTAATATTCTTATTAATCTAACTTAATTAAATTCTGATTCCTGTAATAAAATAACTGAATTATTATATTAATATTTTTTATATATATAGTTCTAGATCTTTTACTAGAGATTCTAGCTTAACTAAGATTAATATTCTTATAAAAATTAATTAAATTAGACTGGTATCTTTTATCTATATTTTATTAAATTAATTAAATATATATAATCTAGAAATTAATATAAATCTTTATTTTATTATTTTTAAATATAAATATAATATTAATACTAGTACAGAGCCCCTGCTTTCTAATATTATAATAAATTTAATTAACTTAATCTAGTTAATTTTTTATAAATATATAATATTTTTAATCTTTATAAAATTTTTTATAATTATATTTAAAAAGAAGGCTCCTGCTACCCTTCCTATAAGTATAATTATAATATTTAGAAAGTTCAGAAAGATACTCTTCAGAAATCTATATTTATTATTACTTTTCTAATAATATTTAAAATTATTAATATTCTTTAATAAGATATTTACTTGTACATGCAAATTCTTGTATACAATCAGTTTAATTACTTAAGACTATATAACTCTTCCAGTAGCTTTTTATAATATTATAGCCATACAATATTGTAAAATGCTGGAAAAGTGCTGTAGATAATCTTAGAAAGCAGTTAAATATAATTTTTCAAGGGTTTTGACCCCTAGAAATCCTTGGTGGGCATGCTTTTGCAGGGGTACTGGTCCTACTTAATATCAGATATACCTAATATCAGATATTTATCTATTAGATAGTATAGCTAGTAATCAATATATTATTATTTTATTTATAATTATTAAATAAGAACAAGCTCTAGCTCTTATTATTATTATAAAATTAGATATATAAAAATTTTAAATATATAAATGACTAAGTGAAGGGTCCTAAATAAAAAAATAAAAAATAAAATAAAAAATATAATTTAATCTTTTATGTAATTATATAATACTTATTATAAAATAGATATATAAAACAAAAGTAAGTCTAAAAAGAATTTAGTTGGATATAAGATTTAATGATTAATCTATAATTTTATATATAATAAAATAACTTTCATAGTAATAATAGAATCTATGAATTATAAAAATATTATTATTGTAATAATAATATAAAAATAGTATATCAAGCAGATGAATATCAAAATCCTTTTTTAAAATAAATTGATAAAGAATTATATATATTATATAATTAACTGGTTTTGAAGACTGTACCAGTTCTGATAAAGTATATAAACTTTAAAATATTATATAAATTAGAATAATCTCTATGTTTTTGATATAGATATATCATAATCTTTTAATAGTTTTAATTTTTATTATATAAATAAAGGTCCAGGAATGTTTATTTATAGAAATAATTATTTAAGAATTATTTTTATGTAAATAATCTACTACTACTCAGACTGTCAGAATAATATATATTTAAATTTTTAAAATAATATTAAATTAAGAATTTCTAATATTTGACCTAGAATCCTGTTAATATTATTTTATAATCAAAATATTCAGAAATAAATATATAAATATAATCTAACTTAACTAGAAGAGTTATTTCAATATATAATAAAGGAATTCTCTAGTATAAATATAAAGTTTTGAATTTTAATTAATTAATTTTAGTTATTAACTAGTACTGAAATCTATAAGTAACATAATTAATATAACATCTGTAATAAATATTAATCAAAATTAAAATTTTTAATAAATATAACATTAAGAACCTGCTTTAACTTAGTATATATTATGTTATAATTTAATATATATATAATTAATTTATTTTAATAATATAATAATATCATTAGTCAGGTATATAAATATCCAAATAAGACTAGGAGTCTAATATTTATCTCTAAAGAAATACTATATAATTATAAGATCTTATTAATACTAACTAGGCTAAAAATTATTTTAATGAACATTTTATTTTTTATTATATTTTTATTCTGGGAGGGAGAGCAATATTCTAAAATTAAAAGTAATAATCTATAGTTATATTATCTTTATATAAGACTAAATACATGGCAGAATCAGAAGTAATGAAAAGATTATTTTAACTTTAAAAGTTATTAACGAAATTATAGTATCTCCAGTAAAGATTTATTTATATTTATAAAAATAATTAAAGTATTCTCGCATCAACAAAGAACCCAGTATTATATGATTATACTAAATATATAAATATTTGATATTACTTTATTTAGGAGAAGGTTGAAGAAGGACTTATTATAATATAATATATTAATATAAAAAATAATATTCTAGCTAATAATCTTATAAAGTCTTCATTAAAGAATATCTTCCAGTACTTCAAAATAACTAATAATTTAACTCTAAATTTTAACATTAAATCCTAAACACCCTGAACGCTAGGAATAATTATAGATATTATAAATAATTATAAACATTATAAATACTATATATTATATAATATTTCTAATTTATTAAAAAATTCTACTGATTAAGATAATATAAAGCATCTGACTTTAGTAGTTTAATCCAAACTAACTACTGTACTAGACGCTCTAATTTTATATTATAGATTAGAAACTCATTTATTTTTTCCATACAGGCTATAAAGAGTGCTTGCTATAGCTAGATATAAGAATAACCATATAATTATTTAATACAGCCAACTGGTCAGTTCAACAGTAGATATCAATACAAATAGACAACAGTTTAGATATAATTTCTGAATAATTATTATATTAAGATTTTATATTTTCTTTTTATTCAAAAAATATATTATGACTGGGAGACTCTCCCAGTAGTTAATCTATAATATACTGAGTTATAATGTAATTATTAATAATTGTTATTATTCTTGGTATTATAATTATCAAAATCTATATACTTAGTGCTTTAGCAATAATTTATTAATTAAATTTTTATTAATCTAAACAGCCAAAGATTTTATATAAAAGAGAAACTTATCATTATCTATATTTACTATTATATTATCATTAATTTTAATAATAGATACGGGTGCCTTTTTATAAAATTATTCATAAATTATTTTGATATTTCAGGACTAGCTCTATTCAGTATATTTTAATTTAATATAAAATTACTTCTGGGGGACTTTGCAGGTCTTATTATAATAATTCTTATTTTAAATAATTATAATCTTCTTTTTAATATTTAAGCGGGATTATTTTATATAATATAGTTAATTAAATCCTCAGCTCTGTAAAATAATAATAATATTCTATATATTCATTATGATAATATTAGATAATTTACTTTTTATATATATACTATTCAATTAAGAGATTAATTAGGAAGTCCAGTAGTATAGTTCAATAATATTAATAAATTATTTTTAAACATATTTTTCTATATTCATAAATATAATTAAAGATATAATATCTTTTATCATAAAAAATATAATGTACATAACTCTTATTAATATTATTTTTATAAAAAAATAATTAATACTTTCATGGCCTTCTATACAATATATATAAATTAAATATTTATAATAGTAATAATATATATATTTGTAATACTATAGAATATAATAGTTCTAATTATAAATTATAATACTAAAATTATTATTAGATAGAACTCCTGTACAGATAACCGAACTAATAATATAATTATTATTAAATTTTATCATTAATATAAAAGCATATTTTTTCTAAATAACTTCTTTCTAAGATTTTATTTCATTAATATACATAATAATCAATTAGTATAACAGCCTAGTAATAAATATTAATAATAAAAGGTATTTAATTGATTTATATTGATATTTTAAAAAATTATTTCTTTTAATTATATTAATATCTATATTAATAAAAATCATGATATATTTATAATATTTAAGTAGTATATCTACTCTTATAATCTTAAATTAAAAAGAACTTATATACATAAAATATCCTATGTTCTTTATATTACATATAATGAAAAGTATATTACTATTTAAAAAATTTATTTATAATACATGTTCAAAAGTCCTGGGACATCCCGCTCCCGTGTCTTATAAGTTAAAAAGCTTAATACCTTTAATCTTCTACCACACCACCAGAATGAGGTCTTTTAAAATAGAAATTAATATAAATTATAGCTATTCTTATAAGTTTTTACCTGAGGCATATGCTATAATTTTTTAAGCTAGTATTAAAGCAATCCCTAGTTAAACTTATTAAGAAATTCAGTATCTCATATTCAATAATTTATTATATAAAAGAATACTTCTAAATTTATAAATAATTAATTTCTTTATTTTATTCAGGTATATCTTATAAGCTTACTTATTCTACTTATTATTATATATCTTTAATAGTATGCCGCTTACTAAAAGTAAGCTAGAAAATATTAATTTCTGTAATCTATATTAATACTCGTATAGAGATTTTAAAGATTATAAATTGATTTATTCCAGTGCATGAGATCATCAGGATTAATAATCTTTTTATTTTATTGTAGTAGTAGACAGAAGAATCTATAAATATTTCTAACATTTTTTAGAAAAAATATATTAATCAGCTAGAAGTTAATCTTTATTAATAATTTGATAATAATAGATTTTAGAATTATCTAGTTATAGAAATAGTAGCCTCTTTATTTGATTATCTAATAAAGAGTTTTTCTATTTATTAATTTACTTTTAAGATATTTATACATATCTTAATCATTAATATTATTTATTAAATTAAATATTATATTATTATATACAGATATCTTTAGAACATTTTGAATTTTTCAGTCTAACTATTTCTAATGGATATAAAATTTAATTAGTTTTAGTGGAAAACTGTTGCGAGTTTAGATTATATTATTAAAATTAAAAAGATTTTTATTATTCTAATAAGAAGTAGCCACACCTTTTTCATTTATAAAATATTTTATATTATTTTATATTATTTTTTATAATTATTAGGTTCTCTGAGCTTCTTAATATATATATATTTACCAATAAATATCTTATAATATAAGAAATCTTATTTTAAAGTATAGATTACGAAAAATCTAATAATAAGATCTAAAGAATTTTCTTTAAGAATCTAAGAGCTTCTATATAAACAGACTATTTTAGAATTAGTTTTTTTTATTAATATTAGTATAGAGCGTGGTGTTCTAAGTAATTATTAAAATAACTATTTATATTATTCTTACTAGCAGTTCTATTTCATATTTATAGGACTTTTCCAGTGATCAGGCCTTAGTGAGAAGTAGAATACTTATAAAAAAGTTTAATATCAATATTTCAAGATCTTAAAGAATCTTTGTTTAAATAATATTAAAAAATATATTATTATATTATTTAACTGCTTTCACAGCTAGCAGTTCTAGTATATTAATAGATTATATAATATATTATCTGAGTAATTCCGGGCTCATAATCTGTTATCTATTTATATTAATATCTATCACTAAATTAACCAGTTAGCTGCATTAGATAGCTATATATTATTTATTATTTTTTATCGAGTTATAGCAGGTACTTGTTATAGCCTGTATAGAAGAGGTAAGCAAGTTCTTAATCTATAATATTAATAAAGTCAGGGTATCTGGCATAGTGATTAGATTAGGTCAAGCTGCTAGGGCCAGGTACCCTACACCTCCTTGTTCAGCAACATAAACTGTTATATATTATATATAATTTTATATATATATAAACCTTACAGAGCCGCTTCTATACAATTATATAATTCATCTAAAAAAATATATTTAAGAAATCACCGAATCTATTTTTTATTAATGAAAAAATAAATTTAAGAGTATAATTTAATTAATATTATTTTTAATCTTTTAATACTTTAACCCTTCGGCATCCTGCTAAAAATAAAGTTATTTATATATATAATATCTATAATCTGAGTTGAGGAAAGATATCTTAATATCCAAGTTTTTTTTATAATATTGTAAATATTTACACTGAGTATCTAGTTATTAATAATTTTAATTTATATTATTTAATATAGATTATGCCAGGATAAGATTACTAGAAATTTAAAATAAATATAATTATTAATCAAATACTGAGACTAGCCTGGAGCTGCTGCTTCCTAAAAAATAATTATAAGATTATTATTAATCTTATAAACTGTTTTTTGATTTATAGTTTAATAAATTAACTGCCAGCCCTGTAAAAACTAATAATAGAAGATTAATTATAAATTTATATCAATTTAATTTAAGTTGTGATTTACCAAAAAAACTGGACTAAGATAATAAAATTAAATAATTATTAATATAAAATTATTTAAGAAGTTTTATCTTCATATATAGCGTGCCTGGGTACAGATATTATATTTTATTTTATATTAATACTTACAGAAGCGGCTGGAGAAGTAATTTGGAAAAAAATTAAATTATTTGATAATTCTATCCAAGATATACTGATAAAGCTAAATTTAAAAAAATAATAAAGCAGATATAAAGATAATATAAATAAAAAAGGTAAAAAGAGATTCTGTATAATCCAGTATCTAATAAATAAAGTAATTATTAAAGTATTAAGAATTATATATCGTAGATAAATTAAGAAAGAGGGTAATTCTATATAAAGATTCTAATATTTAATATAATAAACTTATATTAGAAAACTTTCAATTTAAATTTATATTTTCTTGATATAATTTATATAATTATAATATTTTAATTAATAATACGAAAAAGAAATTAGATTGTTTTTAGAAGTTTTTTTCTCTGAGATTAGCCTTGTTAATTTAAATAATATTTTAAATTTTTTATCATAAGTATTACTTTAAATCAAATAAATATTATTTTATATATTTCTAAATTTTAATAATAGTTAGTCTACAGAAGCTAAATACGAATAATTACATGAATCTAAATAATTATTATTTTATAATCTTATTAAGGATAATTAGTCAGATTTCTAAGTCTATTATTACTGTATATTTTAATTATCTAATTAAATATTATAAGCTTTTACTGTAGAGATATTTGTATAAAAGAATAATAAAAATATTTTTATATATTTTCTACTAAAAAAGATTCATGCTATCCAATAAAAAATATTTTATATTATTATTTTATTAATTCTTAATATATCTAAAATTTATAATAAAATTTTATAAAACTTTTTATTTGTTGTAAACATTTTATTTATTTTCTAATGCTAATTTATTTAGTATTAATAGAAATCTTTTCTTAATAAAATATATAAATAGTATCTATATTTTTATTCAAGATTTTATTATTTAAAAAAATTCCTTTTAATTTGAATATGCACATGAACATGCTGAATAATAAAAATAAATATATATATATTTAAATTTTTATTCATTAAGTATAGCCTGATTTATTAAATTGAATAAAATATTTTTAGATTATTTATTTATTATTTCTATATTATAAAACTTAATTAATTATTTTATAAGATAATCAAATTAAATTTATAAAGAAATTTTATTATCTTAGTATTTATTTTAATTTTAATTTATTAGAGAGAATTTATATAATTATAAATTAAAATAATTAATCTAGTTTTAAAATTGTCTTTACTTACTAGCTTAATATGAAAAAAAAGAATTTAACTTAAATCTTTAATATATATAAATATTATAATCTTAATATTTTAACTGTTATATAATTATTTTTTAACTTATATAAAACATGAAATACTACTAAAAATAATATTTAATATTATTAGAATTTCAGTAAGTATTTAGTACTGTATATTCTATTAAATTATTGAATTTTTTTATATAATATTTTAAATAATTTTTAAGAACTTTCTCTATATCATTTTTTTATTTTATTTTTAAATAAATTATTAAAGATAACTACTTGTAGATCTTAATATTATTATTTTATTAAATATTTTATAATATATATAATTAATAATTCATTATAATGTAACCCATAATCGCGCGGCCCATACAATCACGCGGCCTGCCCCTCCTAAAATACCATCTCTAATCACCTACCTGAAGCAATTCAACTACTATAAATACTACTAAAGTTAGTTATCTTATTAAAGACTATAGCTGAGCAAGAAGGTAGAATTCCTCTTATTATTAAAATTATTCAGAAATACTAAATTATAAATATTTATAAAATTATATATATTTTTAATATTACTCAAACCACCCTTCGCACTTGTTTAACTGGATAAGATTTTATTTAAGATATAATTAATATACATCAAAAATTATTAAAAAATAAAAAAGTTAATTTATTAAATAAATTTTATTTTTAAATAAACAAGGCGCATCTCTATAATTATTTAAAATTAAGAAAATAATTAATTTAATATTTTTAAATAAGATTATATAATAATCCAAGAAGTAAATATTAATTAGATTTATAATTTTATTAAATATTATAAATCTCTCTGAACCTACTACATAAGATGATATAATTATTAAAAAATTAAAATAAAGAATTTTAAAATTATAAAAGACTAGTTTAAATAAATATAAAAAATTATATAAAAATACAGAATTTTATAAGATAATATATATAATTTTAATAAAACAGAATTTATTATAAACCTGATTATTATTATTAAAAATAATTAATTTTTACAAAATTAATTAGCTATTCTTGATTCAACCAAGAAACCAAGAATAGATTATTTTAATTAAATATATTTGATTTAATAAAGAAACTTTATCTCCGATTTTAATTTTTAAAAATAAAATATATTTTAAATATAATATAAGAATCAAACCGTTCCCTTTATCTAGAGAATTAAAGTTAATAATAATAATTAAATAATTAATATAATTAGATTTTAATAGTTTTAAAAATACTTTATTCTGTTGATTAAAAATAAATTAATAAATAAATATAGTTTTTTAATTTTTAATAATTATAGCAGTTATCTGACTTCCAAATATAACTAATATTATATTAAAAATAAGATTATTTTTATTTATATATCTTTATATTTATTCCATCTATTTCAATCTCTGAATATTAATTATTTTAGTATATTTAAATATATATATATAATAGTTTGGTTAAACAGCAAGCATACTACAGCTGTAATTATATTAATATATTTAATTTTTTAAATATTTATTCTAAAGCACACCAGTAAGTTCTAATAAAATTAAATATTATTAGTAAATTTAAAATAATAAATTTAATTCTTCTAGATTCTGATCAAGTACTTTATTAAAAAATATTCCTTTCTTTAGACAGTTAGTTAAGTGGCTCAGTACTTTAAATATTATATAATATAAAATATTTTTTAAAATATTAAAATACTGTGGAATATTTATTTTAAAAATATTAAATAAATCTAATATTATTTATATACTCTATACTACAGCAACTTCTTAAGGGATATAAGTTTATAATAATTAATTTAATCTTACTTATTAAGAAGAATAAGAAACTACATACTAGCCATAAAAAGTAGATATAAAAAAGAAAGTACTTAAAAAAATAGATAATTTATATAGAAAATATTATAGTTGAAGATATACAGTAAGCTATCCAATATAATCAAGATATAGAGATTAGTAATAAAATTAAGTAGATATCTTAATTTATAGAGACTCTTTTGCGGGCGCCTCCACAGTATATTAATTATTTTATTATTAGTTATAAGTATATACAGTATTCTAAATCATCTAGTAATTGGTTATATAGCGTTTTTTATATAGAATTATGTTGATTTAAAGACTTCAATTTGATCATATTAGGTGCTTCGGGTAGAGAGGTGGGCCGCGTGATTGTATGGGCCGCGCGATTGTGGGTTACATTAAAGAAAAAAACTTTAGTAAGATCTGATATTTTTATTTTTCTAAAAATATAAAATAAGTCTTATTTATTTTCTGAATAGAAATCCAGTATATTTACTTAATTTTAAAATTATTAATTTTATAATAATTTCTTTTTTATTTTAACTAAATAATCTTCCTGTAATAGTTTTCTGGTTATAAAGAAATCTTTAATAATAAATATATTAGTTATTTTGTTAAGAATGGTATTAAAAATATCCTTTAATTATAAAATAATATTAATCTTAATAAATTAATTTTATTTTTAACATATTATATATATTTTAAGATCTTAGCTGATGAAGTATAGAAAGTCTAATAAATAAATATTTTATATACAGGCAATTATTAATAAAAAGAACTATATTATATATCTCTAAAAATACAGAAATTAATAAAATAAGAAAATTAGAATTAGAATTATTAATAATATAATTTATGAAATATAGTTATTTAATAAGAATTAAGACTATATTAATATTAATAAATTTTTTAATATTTATTATATATATTGTATATATTATATCAAGGCCTACAGAGTAGCAGATAATATAAGATTTTATAATAATTATTATTTTAATATTATCTCTGTAGCTGCTGCTGTTAATATAAATATAAAATAAATAAATTATATTAAACTACTAATAGTACTTGAATATTTTTTTAAACTTATAATTTCTATATAATATATAATAGACTTTTTTAAGAAGAAATTATTATGAAATTAATAATTTTAAAATTAAGTAGGTCTGCTGGATCTTAATTAAAAAAATAAATAAGATTTATTTTAAATTTCTATAAGAAGAAGAGTATCAGATTTTATTTTGAAAATATTTTATAATTAATTATTAAATATATATATTACAGAGTATCTGATAAAATAATAATATTAAAATTTATAGATAAATATTTTTAGTAACTTATTTAAGAATAAGACAGAGAAATATAATATAAAAATAAATTTTAAAAATTATATAAGATATTATACAGAAAATCCTTATAATGGGGTAAAGCGTGTGGTACTAAATTATTTTTATAATTCTAATAATATTATATATTATTTGATAATAATTTTTTATATTTTATATAAACTATATAAAATAGTTATACAGAAGTCAAGAGATCAGAATTATATATATATATATATATATATTAAAAATTTAAAATAAATGTTTCTTATATTAAGCTGGTAGTAGACAGGATAAAAATCAAATTAATTATTTTAATTTATAATTATTTTAAATAAGCTTTTTCTGGTAGATTAAGATTAAAATAAATATTAAAATAATAAAAAAAATTTATAAGCTAAATTCTAATATCTTATAAATAAATTAAATAATCAAGTTCTATGATACAGGAGTTATAAATAAATAATATAAAGATATATTATTTGATTAGATAAATTAAGCTGTACTTAATAAATAAGAATTTAAATATATATATTTATTTTTATTATTTAATATATTCATGCACGTGTTAAAATTAAAAATAATTATTCTGAATAATGAAATCTTAAATAAAAATATAGATATTATTTATATATTTAATTATAAGAAGATTTTCATTATTATTAGTATTGAGCAGATTAGTATTATAAAATAAATAAAAATAAAAAATAATAAAAAGTCGTGTAGGATACTAGTTATAATTTAATATTTTTAATGAATTTTTTAATATAATAATAATTATATATCAGTCACCGAGAAAGCTTTAAATCTAAACAATAAATATTAAAAATATCTATTATGTTTGAAGATTATATATATATAGTAAATATAAATATAAGATATTATTATATATCTTAAATCTATTAAAAATTAAAGATATAATAACAAAATAATCTTTTTATCAGGTAGCATATATCTTCTCTAAAAAAATATAATATATATTTATAAAAAATAATTTTACTGTTTTTTTATATATTTATTTAATCAAATAATTAAAATATATAATAATAATTTAAAAAAAAACTTTATTAATTATACTCAGTAAAACTACAAAATAATAATTTTTTAGAATCACATAATTATTTTTATCTGACTAATATAATAAAATTATAATTAATTTACTTTAAGACCGACTCCGTTCAGTATCTTAAAATTTAATATAAAATTATTTATTTTATAATTAAGTCTGGGAGCTTTTATAATCTTTATTATAATAATTTTTATTCTAAGCTATTATAGTTTTCTTCCTAATTTTTAAGTAGATATAATTTTATCTAGTATAATATAAATAACTAAGTCCTTAGTTTTATAAGATAATAATAGTATTTTGTATATTAATTATAATAATATTAAATAATCTATTAAAAGATTGTTTTAAATATAATATTCAACCAGAGGATTAGTAAAAAGTCTAATGATATAATCTAATGTTATAGTTAAATTTTCTCCAGGTATATCTTTTTATATTTACAAATATAATTAAAGATATAGTATTTTTTGTTATAAAGAATATAATATATGTATGTCTTATTAATATTGTTCTTATAAAAATAATTAATATTTTTATAATCTTATATATAAAATATACAGGCCGGGTGCTTGCAGCAGTATTAATATATATATTTATAATTTTATTATTAATATAAAAAAATAATTTTTTAAATGATCTTCTAGTCCTATTTAATCAAGATATATAATATTTATTAATATAATAATTCAGTGATAAATATTAACAGGAAATAAATACAGCTAATTTATATTAATATTTTGAATAATTATTTTTTTAATTATATTAATATTTATATTAATGAGAGCTATAGTATAGTTATAATATTTAAATATTATATTTAATTTTAAAATCTTAATCTAGGGAATATTTTATATTCTTTATATTATATATAATAAAAAGTATATTATTATTTAAAAAAACCTGTCTAGCTGTAATCTTATAATTTAAAAATTTGAAATCTTTATAAATAATAATATTTTTTTTATTAATTTAATTAAATCTTAATTTTGATATTTAAATAGCTGGACTATTATATAAGAAATTTTGTATATATATAATTCTAGATTTTTTATTAAAGATTCTAGTTTAACCAGAATTGATATTTTTATAAGAATTAATTAAATCAAGCTAATATTATTATATTTATATATATTTTATCAAGCTAGTTAGATATTGTTAGGGGCGATGTAGGAGACGTGATAAGTTCAATTGTATGCGCGAATGCTAGCTATTATTCTGCTTTAAACTAATTGCTGGTCTCCCGCAGTATCAGGAGGACTAGTAAGATGTAATATAGAAGTAAATTACCTAATCTTACCTAATACACATGATTCATAACTAAGTATTACTTATATAACCTACTGGATTATAATAAACCAGTAAATCTACTCTAATACTATTCTTTCCTTCTAGAGACTGCATCCCCGCAGCTGTAAAAAAATCTGTATAACTTCACATACTTCCTGATTAGAAAGTCAGAAGATTATAAGAATCTGACTAATTAAAATATTCTAATTATATTCTTCTCTACTGCTAATACATAACGCGCTCCCTTATTCTAAGACTTTATATATAGAAATAATACCACGCGCGCACCTGCAGTAGGCTGATATAAAGTAATAAATATAATCTCATAATTCTGTATCCTAGTAAGTAAGAACTTATAAATAATTTTATAATTTACTATATTTAATTTATAATAGTAAATTATATAAGATTAAAAATCTTTTTTTATTTTTTTTCTTTTATAAATCTCTTCTCTTCTTTCTCTATAATATATTATTATACTAACTTACTTACTTAGTAACAGCAATTCCAATATTTTTTTATATTATTTATATAAAAATAGCTTATTTATATATTTTCTTTTATTATTTTATAAAAGTAATTATCTAATATATTTTTCTTGTTGTTCTGTGTGGATAATAATTTATATAATAATTTATATAGCAGAATCATGTATTCTATATTTTATATAAGAAAATAACTGTATTATATAGATCATGAATTTGTATATAACTTGGTTATATATTATATATATTTTTATATTAGACTGCTGGTTTTCTTCTTCTTTTTTAAAAATATATAGCCAGGAGTATAACCATTTATTAAAAAATTAATAAAAAAAATAAATAAAAATAACCTATTCTTCCTGTATTTCATATATTATCTATACCTGTACTGTTATTTATATTATTAGTACTATAATTAACTTTTCTATTATTATTAATCCTGCTAATCCTGCCATGTCTGTCTTATCTACTATACCTGTCTTACCTGCTATTATTATAGCTATTATTATTTTCTTTTCTTCTGCGCGCCGCGGCTGTCCTGTATATTTCTAGTATTATTAATATTTTATTTTTACAAAATCTTATTTTAATAGTAATTTTTATTATATAATCTCTACCAGCTATACTAAATATAATTAATACTTAGCCAGCTACTATTTTTATATATTAGTAAGTAATTTTCTTATATTAAATATATTAAATATAAATTCTGGTTAACTTATATAATAAATCTCTAGTAAGTATTACTACTTAATAACTGCTGTCATAGAAGTCTACTACTGTTATTAAATATAGCCTGGTAATATCTTATACCAGATTATACTTAAGATAATAATATCAGTTTTCTAGTATATAATCTATTAGCCCCAGGGATCCAGCTATAAGAATAATAAAAATATATAATTTATTATTACTGCTCTTTTCTTTTTTATCTATATTTAAAGTACTTTATTCGGATATATATAATAATATAAAAGTAATATAAAAATACAAGTTAATTAATTTATATAATATTAGTTATTTTATCTAATTTAATATTTATATATAATTAAATAAATAATTAGACATGCTTCAGTACTTTTCTTTAT
>BTWD01000142.1:0-37125 GCA_036986335.1 Aspergillus sp. AS01 | reverse complement strand
TCCTAGAATATCCCCCGGCCTGTCTAGAGAAACGAGAGGTATCAGCACGTCTGGATCGAGAGCCTGTCCATCTTCGTCTGCAATAATAACAATTTTCTTCCGGTTTGCACCAAGATTTCTCCTGACGATAGGTGTGCCGGCTAGATTGTGCGTGTAGGCTACAATGGATGCATCCTGGACCACAAGTTCACCAATGGTATCCCAGTATTTCTTGAATGCGGTCTCCTTTGCTAGCCATTTTGCGTCCTCCTCTGGGGAAGAAGGGCCCGGGCGTTGATCTTTTGGCTTAGATAAGTAGATGTTGACAACTTCATATGCATTGTGTATGTCATACTTGTTTAAATTGGTAATCCCATCCGGAACCACAGTATCATATCTTTTTGCTCCCGGGGCCAGATTTAGTGGCAGTTTTTCACCGGCGTTCAAACTCTCAGTATATTTTTCCTTGATGTAAGTTGGGAGAGTATAATCATTAATACTTATGCTCTTTTGGGATTGTATATTCTTGAGAGATTGCAAAAACCCGACGAGAGTACTTTATTTCTCAGCATCGGTATAGTTCCCGAGATTAGTTAGGCCCGCGCCTTCATCGGAATCCCATGGACAAGCAGACGCTCTGGACCGGCTCTCGATTTCTTCATGATGAATACGCACGTAATGAATGCTATGCAGTGCGGTGAGTTGATCCATCAGGATATCCACAGTGGTATTACTAGCTCCGAGGAGGAGGACGTTTAAACCACAGTTATAAAGAAATATTGCTATCGCAGTGAGAACGGTGGTCTTGCTGCAATCTGAATAACCCTCCAAAAGAGAACAACCTGCCTTTGTCAGGCGAAGAGATCTGAAGGCTGCTTTCTGCTAGTAAGTCCCGGCTCTGAACTGAAGGAGATGACGCAATGCTGAGCTAATCATGTTTTCTTTGATTCCCTCTAGGAGGTCCACAGTTTTCAAAGCACTGTTTTCTTGATTTAGAAGAAGGTCATGCTATCAGTAGACTCCATCCTTGCCTGAGCACAGCTTCTCTAGCGCATTAATTTGTCGTTTGACAGGGGCTTTGTTAATATCAAACTTCATGACTCACCGTAGTTAACAATAGATTCTTCTTTTGGTAATTTGCTAATCCTTCCGCCGTAGAGAACAATGTTTAGCTTATCAGGTAAGAAATTCTCAGTATACTCAGTAACTGTGAAGCCACTGATTTTCCACTCAACGGCGGGTCCTGTGACCTGGGGAACTTTAACAATGAGTTTCACGTCTGTATATTCCGGTAACAGGATCTCGGTTCCTCTTATCTCGGTTGGCAATAGGTTATCTTTGATTTGATTAGAATCCGGATGAACGTGGGCCATAATGGCAGATCCAACCCTCATGATTCGAATACCGCATGGAACCTCCTGTAACCTTTTGACTTGTTTATATTAACACCGCCACTCGATTGTTGTTCCATATGCGAATTTGACCATGTATTTGTTAATATCATGGAAAAAGCCCATTGGTCTAAACTTCACAAGAGAGAACCTATATCCTTGTTCTACCAACAGCCTAGGCACTTATTGGCTAAATATAATTCTGGGCTCACCACTGTGGCCGCGATATGGGTGGAACGCCTTGGAATTAGGGAGATACCCCGATAGACCACCCAAGGCATCAAGAAAGGAGGCTATATGGTCCATCTTCGCGGGATCTAGATCGACCCGGAACTTCACTGTTCTCGGTTCCCGGTTGTTGCGAGACGTCAGAAGCTGTAGATGCTCGAACACTCTCTTGGCTGGTTCATTGAGACGCAAAACATTCTCATGGTATGCACCATAGGAAACGCCGCCACCGGTTGTGGTTGTGAATTCCACGTCGATATAGTGACTAAATACCATATATCATACGTTATATATTAGTAGTCGTTCACTACTATATACCAAGGGTATATAGCAGGAGAGTGCCACATGAAAAGGCGAGTGCCCTGTAGGCAACTAACTGGCTTAGCAGGTGCAATGTTGATGTCATCTGCGTAAAGTCATATTTGATAGCTGTGTATAGCTATGTTGCCGATCATTCTTGTTTTATATATATTATATAGGTGTCGCCTTGGTTGCGGGCTTGGACTGCGGTTGGTGATGCATTAGGCTATGTTAGATGTCGAAGCACTGACCGCTAGACCAAAATGATATATCGCGTCTAGCTGGTCAGGCGACGGAGAGATATGTGTCCCAACATTAGATAGTCTTGCTTTAAACGGTGAGGCGTCTGCATGGTCAGTATTAGAGTAGTGGGCTTAAGTTGAACAACAAAAATTAATTGAGATTGGTAAGATATTGTACACGTCAAGGATTCGGACTCTGCTTCCCTGAATTTATCGGCACGGCCTCCCATCAGAACCCTCTTCTTCTTCTTCTTCTTCCTCCTCTTCCTCCTCTTTCTTTCTTTCTTTCTTTCTTTCTTTCTTTTTTTTTTCTGGGTTTTTCCTCCATCTTTGAACTTCAGCCAACGACAAAATACTGGGTACAACGAGATCAAGTTGATAGCCATCATGCCAGGCATCACCCAGACGAGCAGGAAGAAGCACATAGCCTGTGTGTGTGAAACTCCCGTTTGACGTTCGAATTTGCCTCCGCCGCAGAATTCTCAAGATAGGGAACTCGTTAATAAAGTTAAGGAACAAAGGAAATGATAAAAGATAAAGATCGTAGTAAACTGCTGTGTCCACGTGCATGAAATGAGAGTAAAGACCCGTCATGAAGAAGTTGAAGCCGAAGCCTTCTCTATCGGGTAGAGGAATGTTGCACGTTGGGCAGATATTTCTTTTTCCTGCTCTTTTTTTTTTTTTTTTTTTTTTTGTCCTGTCTGTCGCCATGCAAAAGTTGCTGTTCCCATCTTTCCGTGTACTGCCGATATCATTGAGAGACGCCGAAAGGGGCATTCAGGATGTGCCGTAGCATTGGAAATGACATACGACGAAACAAATGTATATATGGTGGATTTGTACCTCAACGGTCGGGCTGTAGACTTAAGAAATGAGACGGTATGCTCATCGGAACTCTTGCTGTTGTCACCCTAATGTATCGAATTAGCGACCGTGGACGCGAAGTGCATGTATCTGGGATAGCTTACCTGCTCTGCACCTTGAGAGGTCACATTCTTCTTAGCGAGATTTATCTGACTGGGTTCGCTGCTGTGCCAGCCGAAGTATGCAGTCTTTGACCTGAGATTTGTGTGGGTACTTGTCATGGGTAATTGTCAATGTTGAGTTCTGCCCGAGAGTCAGTATGGGAAGCACACCATCGTTCGAGACACTCGAATACTTACCAAGTTCAGTAATGAGAGCAAGGCACGGAAAACTGAGATCGAAGCTGGCCAGACCGATAGAAAAAGGACATGCTTGACCAAACGAAGGACACAGATATGAGAGTAGAGTATGAAGTAGGAAAGTTAAAAGGAGTGTATGCTTTGTAAAGAAGCTGTTTTTTCCTCTGTGTTTCTGTTCTTCTTCTGTTTTTCTTTTTCTTTTTTTTCCCCTTTTTTTTCATTTCTCGCAGTGCTTGATTGTATAGCTAATTTTCAAGCTGTTGGCAATCATCAAGCTGCAATGGGTGACTTAGGGAATAGCGGAGTCATGTTTTTGAATATTTAAATGGTAGAAAAACCGGGATCTAAGGCCTGGAGATGTAACAACCCTTGTCTTTTGTAGGTTTTGTGGCTGTATGGATTCTCAGACCCTGAGAATCGAAGGAGACTTAGAGCTTGTGCAGAACATGATTATGTTGGAGCTACCAAGATCAATGAGAGAGCACAGGATGTAGATGGACTCCGAGTAGGGATGTATGCGATGTGAGGTTGGAGAATAAGTAAAGGGAAACAGATGGGAACTAAGGCCTGAAAATGTAGGGACCTTCTTTTTTTGGGTTTTGTAGCTTTATGCGATTCTCGAACCGAGAATCAGTTGAGATGGGACAAGATGTAGGAGGTGGGTAGGTAGAGACCTTAAGGTCGATGAGACAGCATGGTGTAGATGTTCTTGGAGCGAAATGTATGTGAAGTGGATAGGTAGGAAAGTAAATAATCGAAAGACCTCTGGGAGAGAGGAGTGGAGGAAGAAGAAGAGGAAGAGAGGTGGGGGAGAAGGGGGTTTTTATAATCGCGCCTGGGTGGGCCAATTCACTTGAAGTAAACACTCGAAGTGCTTGATTCCCTAAGGCAAAGGAAGTAAATGACATTTTACTCACTTCAACCCAACAGAATCGAGTGTTACTCACTGTAGGTATTGAATGTTTTGAGGGAATCAAGACTGCATTGTGAAGCGGGCAATTGACGTAGAGGCCGAAACTACTCACATTAACTGAGAGAAACATCTTCAATCTACTTAGAATACTATGAAAGCGAGGAAATGATATGTTGCTCTATATAGCAATGGTAGTCACATTGGCAATGAGCATTCAAGGTGCCGCAGCTATGGAGGAATGTTAATAGAGATGAGATCCATCATGTGTGTAAAACCAGTTTCGTAATTCAAGAGTTTTGGACGCTTCTCTGACTAGGTCCTGCTCCTTCTTCGCCTGTAGGTTCCTTCTCTTTTCCTTTTTCGCCCTCTTTTTCTTTTGATTTCGAATGTTCGCTTTCGGTACCTTTCTTCGGCGCCCGCGATTTCAGTGCCTAGTGTATTCGATCATATTGGTATATGCATCATCAAAGACTGGGTATATGCAGCATACCCGCCAGTTCTTGGAACACAAACATTGTGTCAGCTTGTCGAGTCACTGAAAAATCAACGACTGCCTTTCTGCAAGCGAAGTCAGCAATCGTGCCTGACACGTATGGGTCAGAAATTGTATCATCTCCGTAGAACTCACCGAGTCCGGTTAAGAAACCACCACCATATCAGAATACCCAGGAGGACAGTGGTTAAGCATGTAGCAACGATGTAGCTGACCATGGCACCCCACCACGTCCTAGCATGGATGGGCTAACACGATTAGGAATGGCAGGTATCGTACTTTTTTTTTCCCCTTTAAGAAGGAAATGCAGAGTTTTGTAGCAATAGACGATTATGTGGTAAACAGAGTGCTCAAGAATTGGAGTGACGATGGTAAAAGAGTGTTCAACGTTCGCAGTGATGCATGACAGGATTTGAGGCATTGCCTCGAACAGGAGTAGAAGGCGTTCGGAAAAGTACATGGATTCAAAGAAGAGGAAGAAAAGTAAACTTGTGGAACGTCAATCTAGCAGGTATTGGTTGATGCTAGCAACTATCTAAGTATGTAGAGGAAACAGAGGAACAAGGTGTAGGAGACGCGTCCTTTCTTCCCATTCAGGAAGGTGCGGGCTTTGTCCGTAGCAGGAGATATAAGCTGATCTATGTAGTCTCTGCAAAATAGATGCAATCACACAGCTCGAAGCCTGGGAATCAATAGTCGAGAGCTCCTGGAAATAACATACCAGGTGAGACGTATTAGAGAAGTCGGATCGACCACACACGCGCTTGATGGGAAACCCAAATGAGTGCTCCTTTTACTGAGCAACTTACAATAGTGCATCACGTTTTCCGTCTCTTTTATCGAGTCATTGGATTGTCCTACAGGAATTAAGTTACTATCGTATTCCGATGTGGTATGCTATTGCTTTGTAATGGGAAATTGATCTGCGGAACTATATAAAAGCGGGAGACAGATGGCCATTACATCGAACCCTACGTTCAATATTGTAGTGGGTTAATAGGAGAGCGGAATACGAGTCCAGCTGAAAGCGCTGATTTTGGTTAACTTATATAAGTCATGAATAGCTTACCACAGACTACTAGAGCAACCTTGACGTCAAATGTTACAATTTCTAAGTAGAACCCAACAGATGAAATAGGACCGAGATCTTTTGATACACAGAGAAACGAGAACTGAATTATGGACTCATGAAGGAAAGGCGCTATGTATCATTAAAGGGCGGTGCAGGAATCAAGGACGAAAAAGTAGACGGAATATCACAAACAAAGAGAAATGACAACGCTTGCATAACGAGCAGTGCTGGATGCTGAAAGTCTCAATTCAAATGGTAGAGCAAAAGGAAGATGCAGCAGGCAGGCTAGACTCCAACACCGTACAAGAAGCAAAGATCAAACATAGAAAAAAGAAGACAACTCACAAAGAAGGGAGGTACTAAAATAAAAGCAAGTCACAAGAAGGTGATATGGAGAACATATTGGAACACAAAAAGCAACTCTAGAACATCTCTAGAACATCAGGGACCGCGTCTTCTGCCGGCGAGCATCCAGACCGCGAACTTCTGGCTGTGACTGAGTGTGCTTGTGGCCAGGACGACCCACGGGTGGCGCCCGCGCCGATGGGGTCGTTGGAACAGGGATGGCACTGTCTTTGGCGGGTGGCGGAGGAGCTGCGGTGCTTGTCCGCTTCACCTTCATGCTTCGCTCCCGCTTGAGAACCATCTCCGTCCAGGCCTTGACTTGGCTGCTGCCAGAAGATCCCTTGCCGACGGCGTCCGCCAGCACCTTCATCCATCCGTCTTTGTCGGCCGCGCTGTCGGCGTAGAAATCAATCACTTCGCCGTTGCCAAAGCGGATGCGGAATCCCTCTTCAACAAACATGTAGCCCTCCTCTTCTTCGGCAAAGGCTGACTTGCGACGGCCACCCCCTCGCGTTGTAGTCTCCTTCTGAGTCAAAGAAGACCGGTCATCAATAAGCTTGACTGCTTTAGAAAGGTTGATGGTTGCGCGAGGTTGGCGGGTGGTCTCGTGGTATGCGGTCAGCTTGGACCCTTGGAGCTTGAAGAAGCGACGACGCCAGAACTATGAAATGAATTAGCGTTGATCGACAAACATTCAGGCTTGCATGTACTTACTGGACAATCACCACCTTGCTGAGAAAGGAACCCTTCCCAACTGCGGGAGGATACACTTTCGGCTTCACGCATCTCCCGGATGCATGCGTTCATGCTCTTGGGCATGTCGTCGTCCTTGGCGCCCTTGGGCTTCGGCACAAATAGAAGCTGCAGCTCGAGCTTGCCAATCTTGTAGGGGGGACGTCTCTGGGAAGTAGTACTATTGGTACTCTTCTTGCTCTTTACACTGCTGGGCTGCTCTTCAACAGCCCACTCGTTGAAGCATGCCACGTCCACTGTGTAAGGCCGGCCAAAGGCGTGCTTTTCGTGGTCACTGAGGGACACGTAGGCGCGTGCGAAGCTTCCATCGCGAGCAATGAGCGTTCTCAGCCTGTCCCATACGGGAGCGTTGACGTCGCGAGTCTTGTTTTGCTGCGACGCCAGCTGTTGCTTCATATCAAGCTCCTTGCGCTTCCGGGGTGAAGCAAAGACCCGACTGAAGGTGGAGGCTTTCTGCTTTGTGGGTGAAACTGGTGGAGCAGGCTCTGGAACACGCATCTTCTCCTCGTCCACCTTCATCTGGAGGGTCAGTTGGAATTCGAGATCATTCTGCACGATGAGCTCAAACTCCTGACCGATGGGAGCGGTCTTGCCCAGTTCCAGCCAGGCAGTGGTGACACAATGAAGGCCATTGTCCAGGGTTAAGGCAAAGTACGATCTCTCACCTGAGGTGACTGTCAGCTGACATTTCGAAATATAGTTGAGCAAAAGTCATGCACTTACCTCGTGGCAGCGGCAGATCGAGATATTTCATTCCGACTACCTTGACGAAGAGGCGCCCACGTTCTTCGCCCTCCTCCAGAGCACCATTCAACGCAGGTTCTGTCTCCTCAATAGTCGCCGGGGGCTCCTGAACGCTGCTCTGCTGGCCTGGAAGTGGTGGGACGGGTCCGCTGACGGGCTTCTTCCGGACCATGCCGCTGGAAGTCCTCATACTCGCTCGGCGAGTCTGTCCGTTCCACGGCACCGTAGTCCACGTTTGCTGACTAGGCTTGCGCGCCGTTGGTGCGGCCCGGGCCGCTGCAGGAGTGTCACCTCCAGCTGCCGCTTCATCCTCATTGCGGCTACTGGCGATAATAACCTTCGTGTTATGTCGCATAAGGTAGCCTCTCTGTTTTAAGACATGGTGGTCAGTTGATGATCTTAGTTTCAAGCTATGGGCTTCTGATCCTTGGTGTGAGCCGTCATGGAGACGAGGGATAAACGCGGTGCTTCTGAGTAGGGACAGGGATTGTTCAAACTCCACCTTTTGCGACTCGATCACTCGATCGAACTCCTTATCCAAGCCGAATCCGAGGCTCTCCTCTTCCTGGATGCTGAATGGGATATCCAGTTTCATGAGACTGGGTTGTCTCCGACTCGGTTCCTTGGCGGTCTCTGTTTGTGTCTCCTCCTCGTGTTCCTCCTCCGGTGCAGAGGCCTGCGAGTCGTTCGAGTTCTGCTTGGTAAGCTGGGGCATGGGCGGAGGTGGTTGTCCGCTAACCTTGCGGCGCGTCGCAGCCATCTGCTCAACGTCCGCAGGGGTGAGGGATGGACGGGTCTTTAGACCAGTTCCAGGGGCCTTGATGGTGGCAACTGGGTCTGGCACACTCTCATCAGCAGACACCTCCTCGTCGCTGAACTCTTCATCAATAGGGTGTCGTATAACGGACTCAGGGGTCGAAGGTTCTGAGATTTGATCCTGGTTATCCGGTGTCGAGGGTCGCTGCAGCGCTTCCCTCATGGCTGCCATCTTGGGAGCCGACAGTTCTTTGGGTTGGGGTTCTGGCTCTGGTTCTGCTTGGGATTGCTCGGCAGCAGGCTCCTCTCGTACTTCAGGAACAGGTGTGGATTGTCTGTCTTCGGACTCTTGTGACTCGCTCTGCGGCGCCCTGACTTCGTCCTCTTGAGGCAAGCTGGGCTGATCGCCCTCCTCGTTGGAAGGCAAATGGTCTTTCAGGCTTTTTGAGGAAGAGGCTTGAGACTGAACAGTTTCATAATACTCCGGAATGTCATAAAGATCGTCATCGTGCTCTTCGGGCTTTATCACCACGCTGCTCTGGTCATCATCGTCGTCATCGTGGTATTCGTCATCATCGTCCTCCAGGGATGGGATGGGGACGTCAGGGTCGTAATGCATATAGTGGTGGGGGCTTGATTCGATCTGCGAATCTTCCTCGAAGGAGTCGTCGACATAGCTCTCACTCTTACGAATGTCTCGCAGAATGGAATCCCGGGAGATGCGCGGAGGAGAGAATACCTCCGTAGCCTCTTCATCGTGATCTTTGGCAGCCTCCTCTGGGTTTGAAATCTTGTCATCGTCCTCGAAGTCGCTAATTAGGTCGTGTTCAGTCTCTGTGTCTGGCTTGGGCGCCTGGTGATCCGCGTGGTCTGAGTCTTTGCTCTTCCGCTCGTTTTCCTGGATCATCATGAGACGTAGCCTATCTTCCAGAGACATGGATGCACGAGCACGTTCAGTGATATCCGACTTGCTGTACGTGGCGGGGCCCGGAGGAGACGGCAACACTCGCTGACCTCCACTTGCCAGCTCAAAGGCTGCAGACAGCTTTTGTGGAGACGAGCCGCGCTGGCTAAAGGACGGGCGATTGGTTGGAGGAAGCGGGGGCAAGGGACGGCGTTCGCCATTGGAGTCCAGCGACTCGACGCGAGCATGTTGGGCAGGCGGACCTTGCTGGGTGGATGGCCGCGGGTCGGGACTGTGGTTTTCGTCATCTTCCGTAAAAGGATCTTCTTCGTCTTTCACCAGATCGTCGTTTGCGCTGGCGGGACTCATGTATCGCCAGTCTTCGGGCAGGACAACCGGGGTCTTCTCGAGGTCTTCCAAGGAGGCATCGAAACTATCATCACGGTCGAGGGAGGATTCGCGATCGAAACTGATATCCCCTTCATCCTCTTCTGAATCATAGCTGCCTTCACGGGAGCCAGAAGCGATGGAGGACGGATCAGGCGTGGTCATTTCGTACTCGTGCACCTGGGGCTGAGCGGCGTCGAACGTCACGCTTTTGGCATGTCGACTTCCATCAATGTCAGACCAAATCTCACTTTCGGGGTCAAATGCGTCTCTGAACCCGAAGCGACTGGCTCGCGACAGGGAAGACTTCGCTGGGGGGACTTGGTCCTTGCTCGGAGACGGGGGGCGGGGCCCGCTCGGGTTACTGTCGTGGGACTCTGCCTGTCGCGCAGGGGGCGCATTTGAGGCCTGCTTCTGTGGCGAGCGACTAGTGGCCAAGGGCCTCTGTGGAACATAGACATTGGTCGGATCGTACTCCTGGTTGTAATCGCGAAACATGTTGCTGTTCTTGACCCTCGAGGCGCGCTTGAGATTCTCAAGGGAGGGGCGCTTGGATGGAGAGAACGAGGTGTCTGGGTCATAAGGGCTCTGGTTCTCCGAGCTCTTGGGAAAGGGAGAGCCCGACTCACGGCCCTGCCAGAAAAGACGCGGTGATGCGGGTGCTTCATACGCTGATGCTTCTTGGGACTTCATCTGGAGCGACATGGTCAGGTCCAGATGTCGGAGGATTAACAACAGCACGTGGAGCGACCTACTTTGGTACTCTGATTCCAACTTGGGGAGTTTCGTCGTTGAGCCATCGGGCTTACTTCGGACAGCGGCCTTTGCGTGGTACTGCTGCCCATCTTGGTGGGAAATGCACGACAACAACTGGTGATTCAAAAGAGGCAAAAATAGCCAGTCGACAAGCGCGCCTGGAAGAAAACACAGCTGCAGGCAGCTGAATCAGCAATGGCTTCTTTCGTCACAACGCAGCAATGCAAGGTCTCTGCAATCATAGCTATCCCTTGCCGGACTGGAACGCGCCCATACCTGGTTGAGACGAATGGAGGCGAAAAAGGTGGATGAGTCAATCGCAACGAGGTCGTTAGAAATAGTCCGAAACGAACCAGCGCAAATGGAGAACAGAACGCGGACAATAATTGAGTCGCTTGGATTAAAATTCACTCGGACGTTAAGCAGCAGCTCATGGGAATCGTAACAAGATGGGGAAAATGAGATGCGTCACAAAATGGCGATCATGCGAAAGAGAGCCGATTCGTCAGGTTCTTTCTTTACTTTTGATAAGAAACTACTGCAAAAAAAAATTGGTCCGACAAACGAAGGGATGCTGATCGTAGGCAGAACAGGGCAACCGAGATGGTGAAAATGGGCGATGTGCAACAATGACGGCACGATGGGGGGAATAGACAATTGCAAGGGAAGAAGACAACCAACACACCATCCACCACCGGACCAACGAGGATGAAGTAAAAACAAGAAGACGGGAGGGGGTGAGAGTGAAGGTGACGGGAGAAGGAATAAACAGAAACACCCGAACCAAACAGTGTTGACAAGTTGACTAATAAGTAGTTCGAAGCCGTTCGCAAACCGGCTGAAGCTGGGAATCGCAGCTTGACGCTGTTGACATTTTGGCGTCGGGAGTCTCCATGGCAACTTCACACCTGAGACTACCTGAACCTGGCCTGAACTTGGCCTGAGCGCCTGTCTGGCCAGCCTCGACACCTCGACACCTCGTCGCCTGGCGGTTTCCCCGATCCCACCAGTCTGGTTTGGGATTAGCGGGGGATCGTTCCTGTGGCCCGAGCGCCTTCCCCTTACGGACTGGCACGGGACCGGCTGCTGATTCTTTTTGGATTGGAGCTCCGGGAGGCAAAAGATAAAACTAGTGGTAGAAGATTCTTGACAAGCGTTCATCACTCTTTCTCACCCACCCCCCATCCTCACCATGAATCGCCTGGGCAGACTGTCTCTGCCGTTTCGGCCTCAAGTCTGTCTGCTCTGTCAGACGCAGGCGACCATGTCCTCTCCTCTCGCCGGATGGCAGGCCGTCCGCTCCATGGCAACCGTCCGACAGCGCCGCCAGGCCGCCCGCATGGTTCTGTCCTCCAATGTCGACAAGACTTCCCTGAAGGAGGGACGTTCGAGAAGAGATCGTGGCGGCCCCTGGTCGGGCATGAACCAAACGGAAGCGCGCCTTCGGGATGCGCCACGGTCAAGGTCTCGGGCAGCTCTCAAGCGCTCCGGGGATGCTGAAGATGATAAGCAGAAGCCGGACAGTCCTCTCTACAAGGCGCTCAAGATGCAAACGGCATTGGCGCCCATCCCTTACGGTCGCCGAACAGCTATCAAGAATAAGATCGCAGAAGTCTCGAGTTTCGACCAATTTCCTCTGCTACCGGTCGTGCGCCACTCCATCTCTTCCCAGGCTCTCCCCGGACTGGCGGACATTGTACCAACTCCCATTCAACGCCTTGCTATCCCCCAACTCCTGAAAGACCCTATCCCGAAGAGAACATCAAAAGATGTTTACAACGATGAACCGAATTATGAACAATATCTTCTGGCTGCCGAGACCGGGTCTGGAAAGACTCTCGCCTATCTCATTCCCATGATCGACTCCCTGAAGCGTATGGAAGCGGAGGACAAGGAATTTGAAAAGCGGGAGGCGGAACAAAAGGCCAAGGAACGGGAGGAGAAGCTCAAGAACCGGGCTTTCGACATTGCCCCGGAAGAGCCTCCGCTGTCGGACGCAGGTAGACCCCGGGTCATTATCCTCGTCCCGACCTCCGAGCTGGTTGCCCAGGTTGGCGCAAAAGTCAAGGCTCTTTCGCACACGGTCAAATACCGGTCGGGAATGATTTCGTCCAACCTGACCCCACGTCGTATCAAGAGCATCCTCTTCAACCCGAGCGGTATCGACGTCCTCGTCGCCACCCCCCACCTGCTTGCCTCGATCGCCAAGACGGATCCCTATGTGCTGAGTCGCGTTAGCCACCTGGTGCTGGATGAGGCAGATTCGCTCATGGACCGTTCCTTCTTGCCCACAACGACCGAGATCATCGAAAAGTCGGCCTCTTCTCTTCACAAGCTCATCCTCTGCTCCGCAACCATTCCCCGCAGTCTCGACAATCTCCTCCGTAAGCGCTACCCCGACATTCGTCGACTGACGACACCAAACCTGCATGCCATCCCCCGTCGTGTTCAGTTGGGAGTGGTGGACATCCAACGGGACCCCTACCGTGGCAACCGCAACCTGGCCTGCGCCGACGTGATCTGGTCCATCGGAAAGGCAGGCGACACCGAACCGACGCACCCCTTCCTGGCCCAGGCCGGACCCAAGGTCAAGAAGATTCTGGTTTTCGTCAACGAGCGCGAAGAAGCCGACGAGGTAGCCGAGTTCCTGCGCTCAAAGGGTATCGACGCCCAGTCCTTCTCCCGCGACTCCAGCAGCCGTAAGCAGGAGGAACTGCTGGAAGAGTTCACCGAGTCCCCAATCCCTCCCACCGCAGAGGAGATCATGCTAGCCAAGAACAAGCGCCGCCAGGACAACTCCATTCCCTTTGTCTACCCTGAACAGCAGAACAAGCCGGGCATGGAGCGTGGCCTGCCGAACACCAAGGTTCTCGTGACGACAGACATTGCCTCTCGCGGAATTGACACTATCGCCGTCAAGACGGTCATCCTCTACCACGTCCCGCACAACACGATCGATTTCATCCACCGTCTCGGCCGTCTCGGCCGCATGGGCAAGCGTGGTCGTGCCGTGGTCCTGGTCGGCAAGAAGGACCGCAAGGACGTGGTCAAGGAAGTGCGCGAGGGCATGTTCCGCGGCCAGGCCTTGATTTAGGGGCAACAACGACACCAACGACAAGCACAATCTGTACTATTATTCAACTACGGCCCAGTCAACTTACAACTGACGGAGCCTCTGACGACGGCGTTCGGAAAATGGCAACCAGGAAAGATAATATTTAGACGACATGCATTGTATGTATGCATTGACTTGAAGCATCACTCAGGATATACACGGCTGTACCTCATGTATTATAATTTGTATATTTCCCCACCACATCATCTCTCTACTTAGATTCCTCTTCCTCACCACACCTGTACACTATAAACAACACCCACCCATCATCTGAATAGACAACTACAAGATACTACTTACTATTAGTAGTTGAAATAAAAAGAAATGAAAAAAATCAAATAGGAATCTTCCCCCCAACCGACTTCCAAAACGCACACCGATCCTTCAACTCCGTCAACCCCACATTCTCAAACCCCTCCGTAGCAATCACAAACTCCTCCCCTGACTCCTGTACCTCCGGCACGCCGGGCTCCGACGCATTCGTCAACTTATGTGCGTTGGGGTCCCCCGTCTGGAAAAAGCTGGCGAATGCGCCCGCATAGCCGTCGTAGATCAACGGGTCGGTTTGTTGTACGCTCGAAACGGTGTCCCACTACAGTCACAGTCACAGTCACAGCATTAGTATCATCTCCATAGACAGACAGCATATACTACATAAATAGAAGTAAAAGTAAAAGGGAATGGACAACATACCCACTCCGTATCACTCCCATGTCTCGCCGGCGGAATCACATACTCACCAACATACCCCTTCTCCTTCGCTGCAGAAGCAACCCAATACGCCGGGCACGCGAGGACCACGTCTCTGTACACCAGCCCTGCGCGTACGAACGTCGTATTATAGGATAATGTCTCTGCGGTACCTGAAACAGGGTAATATTTCGATGAGATGAGGTCGATATCGTTTGAATCAAGACCGGGGAGGAACCCGGTTAACCAGGTATGGAAGGACGCGAGGGAGGAGTTGAATCCGTTCGTGGTGTCTGTGTCTTCTAGTCCGGGGGGGATGAAGTTCTCGCCTTCGTGGGCGTTGTACATGCCCCAGATGAGGTCTGTATCTAGGGAGTTGGAGGAGATAGTGGAAGTGAGGGGTTCGATGAGGAAGGTTCCGTCGATGACGGGGGCCCAGGTGTAGGATGAGGTGGTGTAAGTGTTGTCTGCGTCGATGATGAGGCTTGCGTCGCGGATGGATTGGACGTCTACCTCTTTCAGGCATTTGAGGGTGTCGGAGGCGGTGGTGCAGTTTGTTAGGTTGACGAGCTGGGTGTAGATGGCTTCAGCTTCTGGGGCATTGTAGGCGTAGGTTTTTGGCCAGAAGGGGGAACTGGCGAGGGCTTTGGAGAAGAGTTTGGGGTTCGAGCCGCGGCCGTTGGCGAGGATTTGGGCGACGACGGAGCCTCCGCCGGCGGATTGGCCCCAGATGGAGACGTTTTTGGGGTTGCCGCCGAAGTGGTGAATGTGGGAGTTGACCCATTTCAGGGCGTATTGTTGGTCGAGGAGGCCTGGGTTGAGGTCGGAGGTGGGTGAGTCTTTGATAGCTTGGCCGGGGAGGAAGCCGAAGGCGTTGACGCGGTAGTTGGTGTAGACGACGATGTAGTCGTTTAGGGTGCTGACGTTGAGGACGGGGTAGGCGTTGGGGGGCATGCCGAAGAGGGCGTCGCCTTCGATGAAGCCGCCGCCGTAGAAGACGAGGAGGACGGGGCGGTTGGTTGTGGTGGAGGTGGTGTCCCAGGGTCGGGAGTAGAGGCCTAGGTAGAGGCAGTCTTCGGAGCCGTTGACGGTGCGTTGAGGGCACATGTCGAAGGATTGGTCGGTGTCGTAGGTGCCATTGGCGGTGATGTTTAACGGGGGCTGGGGAGCTCGAAAGCGGTTCTCGCCAGTGGCGGGTGCTGCAAAGGGGATTTTGCGAAAGTAGGAGAGGTTGTAGGTGGCATCATAGCTGCCCTGGAAGGTGCCATAGTCTAGAGTGACGAGGGGGCCGTCGTAGGCGCTGGTGAGGGAGTGTGTTAGCAGGAAGCACAGGGCTAGTAGGAGGCGTGGGAAGGCCATGGCTGTAGGTGGTGGTAGTATCCCTGGTGGTCCTGCCAGGGAAGAGCTGCGCCGAGAGCAGCAGCGTTTTATAGGACATCATGGTTGCGATGGTAGAGTGAGGTCGGTATGAAGCAGACCGAAGTTCATTAAAATTCAATATCGGAGTTCCTGGAATACCTGCACGAGAATATCATGAGGACAAGAAATCCAAGGGGATCAAAGCGCCGACAGGGCTGCCATTGGTGCAATTATTCTCCTCCACAATGCAGCATGACGGAGATGCGGAGATGCGGCACCAGCAATTTGCGGGGGGGAAGGATGAGGAGGAAAAGATTCTTCAAGCAATGTCCGTCAGCCGACGGGTAAAAATAAGTTAATTCCAAGACCCCGGGTTGGGGATAAAGTCGTGTAAGTACAGAAGTGTACCAAGGGCCGGGAAACGAGCAGTAATCTATACAGGGTAACCAAATGCGGAATCATTAGACTGGACAAAGCCAAAGCCAGACCAGATGAATGGGAAGCAAGATCTTTCAAACGTCTCAAAAAGCCTTTCAATATCGCCGGGCTCATGGCAACGCTCGTGCCCACTGTGATAAAAACGCCTATTCTTCCAAACCGGACTCTACCGGACTCCAAAGAAAAACCAAACTCCAGGATTAGTACTCCCAAAATCGATCCATATCCATCATTACATAGTCATCCGAAGGGACCGGGTACGTCGTCGGCTGGCGCGCGTGTTGCGTCGGTCCTCGCCGGCTTCACTGTCCTCGGTCTCTGCGTGAGGCTCGGACAGTTCGGGGGTCGGGGTTATTCCAAAACTGACACCGCGGTCCTTGCGCGAAATGAGCGCTTCTTCCTCGGGGTACAAGAATCGGTGCACAGTGCGGTGGTCCATCACACGTTCCTCGTCATCCCCAGGGCCCTCTCTGTCGGTCTTCGGCCACTGGAATCCATACAGCTTGGAGTGCCGTTCGCACCGGGGACACTCACGTCGCGTCAGGTAGGAATCTTGCTGAACAAACCAAGCGTTGCATGTGCGGCAATCCACCCAGCGGTCGTATGCCTGTGCTAGAAGTTTCGAGGTTTTGGTGTAATCGCCAGGAACCCGAGCACGGGGCGGCTCAACCTCGACTGAGGGAACCACTTCCTTGCTGCGGGATTTTCGGGACTTTTTCACCACGGTACCGAGCTTCTCGTCGAGTTCGAGTGAGTCTGACAAGTCCGACAATGCATCGTTGTCTACACCCAGCATACGTCGTTCTGGCTCGGCCGGACCAGTGGAGAGATCCAGACGTCCCTCGACAGTCAAAATTGGTGCCTGCACGGTAGTCTCGGTAATTTCCTCGACCTTGATTCGCACCGGGTTGTCACAAACGGACGTCGCGGCTGTTGAAGTTGACGAGCGGTGCGAATCGTCCAGTGAATCGGGTGAATCAGGATCGGCGGTGGTAGTGGTGGTGCTTTGCGCGGTCGATTCGGCATGGATGTCACTCTTGTTGTCGATGACGTGGTCATTGGCGGTTTCGGCTGCGGCAGCGTGTGGCACGGATAAAGCTTGGGAGGAAAGCCCGGTGCCCGCTGGCTGGACCGTGGAAGACTCGATCGAGGGTGTGAGATCAGAAAACACCACCTCGGATCTCAACTTGGAGCTCTGGCGAGTAAACTTGGTTCGTTTGCGGGGAGTCGACGAGGGAGAGCTCTCTGAATCGGTGTCGGAGACGTGCTTGCGTTTCTTGGGCGAAAGGAGAGCCTCAGAGGGCGCAGGCTCGTCGTAAGCTGGCGTGGAAGCGGGACTCTCTTGGTCGGAATCGAGCTGAGGCGCCCAGCCATTGCGGACGGCCCGTTCGCACGTCAAACAAAGACACTCGCAATTGTCAATGCCAAAGTAATCCTCTCCGTAAGACACAGTGATTTCCTCTCCGATATGGATGTTGCGAATGGCCACGACTTGCATGCCTTCCATGCCGCGCGTCACCAGTCGTCCGTTGGCGTTGCAATCGTGATTGGCGAACCGAGCGGGACCCAGGAAGAAAGAGGGTGTTTTTCTGCGACTTGACATGACAATGCTAAAATCCTTTCTCTTCAAATCCAGATCCTGCTCCTCTTCCTTGGTCATGGGTACGAGGGTCCCGCTGAGGTATTTGATCTCCTGGCCCTGCTTAATGAATTTGCGGGCGCAGATGGCAGCCTCATGCTCGGTCACCGTGTAGCGATTGGTCGTAGTCACCTCAAAGGGGGAGTCGGGGAGATACATCTGGATGTATTTGCGGAGATGGCGGCGAAACCATTCTTTCTCCCGGTCAGTAGGCAGCTTAGCCAGGTACTTCTTGAGACCTGGCATGCTCAACAGCTTCTCTTCCGCTTTGGCAGCGTCTTTGTTGACAATGACATCGTGAAGGAGAGTGCTAGCCACATCATCATCTCTGATGCCGCGGGCGGGGTTGTATTTAGTGCGATTCTTGCGAGTGTTGGTCCAAAAGTACGCCTGTGAGGATAGTACAGTCAGCGACCAGCTACATGACGGCCAATCGAGGGTCATAAACGTACACGGTCAACGAGCGCATCTGTTGCGACGTCGTCGTAGCTGGCCAGTTTCGCGAGCGTAAGCCGATCCCGACGGTCATCGGAGGGGCTGGATTTTGCCTTGGAGACCGGCATCGTGAAGTTTCGACCCAGACGATCCCATGCAAGAGGATTTGAGGGGGTGATAAGAGTGTGGGTGGGATTAATGGTAGGAATGAGGCGTCAAAGCGTCAAGGGGAAGAAACAGCGGAAGGTCGGGAAGCAGAGAAGACGAGACTACTAAGTAGAAATATATATGGGCGCCAAACAATTTTGGGGGGTGGGAAAGGAGCGGGATTGAGAAGGAAAATTTTAGGGAACGACGTGAATACGAAGAGGAGTGACTGGCATGATGAACAAAGGAAACGAAGGAGAGGCAGTGAAAGTTAGCGCGCATGAAAGGACAAACTCGCAGATTGACATGATAGTAATAATTAATGTGAAGGCTGGCGCTGGTCGCTGCTGCAGTGTCCCCGTCCGGGGTCGGTCGTCGGCGAAACCTGCCGGCCCGCCAAACTGCCTGGCGCTGCTTTTCTTCCGGCCATCCCCATCTCTCTCTATACTCCCCTCACTCCCCCCGACGTTCTTTCCACCTCCTGACAGGGTACACAGTCAAGATGATTCAATTAAAGGTGTGTGTGCGATTCTACTGGGGTTCGTGATGGGAGAGAGGAAATTTTTCGCGGACTGACAAACCTCCGATCCAGACAATGCTCAACTGCATCGACAACTCCGGCGCCGCCGTTGTCGAGTGCGTGAATGTCCTGAAAAAGAAGCGTCCCGCCACCGTTGGTACGATCATTTAACCGTTTCCAATTCATTGTCAAAGGGTTTACGCTGATGTCGGAGTTCCGGGATGAACAGGTGACCGCATTGTGGTCGTGGTCCAGAAGCAACGAAATTTCGGCCCCGACAGCAGCAACAACGTCGGTATCGCAAACAAGGTTCGCCGAGGAGACATTCGCCATGCCGTTGTCGTCCGCGCGGCCAAGGAAATGCAGCGCCCGGATGGTTCGATCGTCAAGTTCGATGACAATGCCTGTGTTCTCGTCAACAAGTCCGGAGACCCCATCGGAACAAGAATGAACGGTCAGTCTAGCCGACCACAGCGGAACATGATCGAGACGGTGTTAGGAGATTAGCTTTACTGACATATACTAGGTGTCGTGGCTACGGAACTACGAGGACGACAGTGGTCAAAGATCCTGTCGTTGGCGCCGATGCATGTGTAGGATATACCTTTTATTTGGAAGCGAATTGTTCTTATATTTATCCCGTTTGTAGCAATAGAAATTTCTTTCTCTTTTCAAACTCCCCTTTTCTTTGCCCAAACATCGCCAGAACTCCACAAAAAATGCTGCTTAACGGAACAAAAACCAAGATCGGGTATCAGGTACATGACATGTTGTATGGCAAATCGAGAATTAGACGAAAACATTGCCGCACGCGCAACAGACGTAGTAAAGTTTCTGGAAAGTAAGCGTCAGCCGATACCTTCATGGATGCGGGGTGAACCGGCATGAAGGCTTACCATTCCCGTTTCTGCGGAACGCTGTTGCGACTGGAAGAAGACTGCATCGGCTTCGCCGCAGCTCGGGCAGAGCTTGTTGGAACGAGGAAGCTAAGGAAAGAGTGGGTTAGCCACGGAAACTTCAAGACAACTTGGAATGTATCCATGACGCGAGCGCGGCGCATGCTGGACCTCATGACGACGAAAAGCCATCATAATCCTCTTCGGACCAGGAGTCCTCGGAGGATGTGTCACAGACGAAGCAGGTGATCTCTTCCCCACAATGATCACAGAAACCCGGGAGACAAACCGTAGGATCAGATCCGACATCCTGGGTCACACCAGCGGTATCTCCGACTTGAGTGCTGAGCTTGTTTTGGTAAACGCAATAGGAGGTTGCGGGCTCGCCGACATGGCAGGTTCGGCAGGTGAACATCAACCGGTTGTTGATGCGGTCTTCCTTCGGGTAGAGCAAGTTGGAACTGTAGACGTTAGCAGAAGGTTCGACAAGAATGAAGAGATCAAAACTTACCATTCGCGACAGAATCGAAAGTGAATTTGATCGGTGGGCTTGCTATCGCCACCGGCAGAGGGGGATGGGCTGGCAGACATTTTCGGAGGTTGTTGTACTGATGAAGTGTGCCGAAAAGTAATGAGTTCACGCGTATTGATATGGAGCGAGTGTGTTGTATCCGCTGGAAAGCTTTCACTTGAAACAGATAGAAACGAAAGACGCGAATAGTGGCTGATGGGAATAGAGAGATGGCCGGGGGGATCTTCAATGGAAGTCGGAAGAAGCGTTGAACCAAGCACCACCGGCTAGTTCCATGACTTGCAGCTCACCGCCCCGTCAATGTTTGCAGTGTTTGCAGCCATCCCTCCCCCGCAGTTTGTCCCGCAGCTGCAAGTACCAGCAAAGCCTCTCCGACTCCTGCAACTTTATATAACTCCACTAGTCCCCCCGCGTCATTTCTGGATCCTTGTCTTCCTTCGTGAAGCTATAGACTCCTCCGCAGATTTTAGACATACACACATCCTTTTCCACAACATGGTATGCCAATACTCAATCCTATCATAGAAGATCATGTTTACCAAATTTGGTATCTGTGCTGACTGTAAACACTACAGGTAGAGACAGGTCTTCCGGCAGGTTGGGAGGTTCGCCACTCCAACTCTAAGAACCTTCCCTACTACTTCAATCCTATGACGAAAGAGTCTCGCTGGGAGCCGCCGGCCGACACAGATACGGAGAAGCTCAAGTTCTATATGGCCAACTACCATAGCGGACCCGCAGGACGCTCTGATGGAAACGGTCACAATGAGGGCAAGATCCGCTGCAGCCATCTTCTCGTTAAGCACAGGGACAGTAGGCGTCCCAGCAGCTGGAGGGAAGCTGAAATCACCCGTTCGAAAGAGGAGGCTATCGAGATCCTCCGAAGCCACGAGGCGCGCATTAATGCGGGAGAAGCCAGTCTGGGTGACATTGCTGTGTCGGAGTCAGACTGCAGCAGTGCTAGGAAACGTGGAGATCTGTACGTATCTATGACACCGCTGCAGGTACTGGACTAATCTATGTTAGGGGCTTCTTTGGACGGAATGAGATGCAGAAAGAGTTTGAGGACGCCGCCTTTGCACTCCAGCCCGGTCAGGTCAGTGGGATTGTGGAGACGGCCTCTGGTGTTCATTTGATTGAACGGTACGTTATCTGAGTGCGATTCAGAGATTTGCGTTGTTGATCAGCACTTGCTAACGAGTTGGATATTGCAGGGTTCAGTAAATTTCTATGAATGACATATATACTACGTGTATTTACTTGGAAGAGATCTCTATCTTTTGTTCACATGAGTTCTTCTTCGCAATTTGTCATTCAACGTAGATATGTAGTCTTCATCAATGTACACAACGTATCTTTGAGTCGTATATCAAGCGCTGCAAGACGGTGACTGTATGGTGCAGACTGTTGCTACTAACTTGGATGGGAGGAAAGAAAGTGTGACTTGCATATGAGAGGCGCCTTATATCAATGGCCCAAATAACTTGATCTTTCATTCGGTTTGTCCAACCTGCAGTGCTTGCCCCCTGCTATTGAATGTGGTATCATAGTGATTTCGTGCTGACCTTCGTCCTATTGTATAGCGTACCGGCCGTGATCTATCTACAACTCTCCAAGTAGATCATGTTCTACATCTCAGTATCTAGCTTTCTAAACTAGCTTTATCCGTCAGCAAACACAACCCTAATAATCAATCAGATCAAGTTCAACCTACTCTACGTCGTCAGCACAAGACCGGATTGCAAGGTTGGTGTTCCCTCGGATCCTGTCCTACTTGTCTGTTGAGGTGACACCGATGGCTATTACTCCTTTCTGTCAGACCATCAGATCTGTCAAAGCTTCTCATCGATCACATTGGCTTGGGATACCATCATTTACTGCAGCTACGTTGCCTCTTCTTCTTCTACCTTTACTGTCTCGACTATCAACCTGGTGCTAGCAAACATGGATCAAGGAAAGATGAATGAATGGAAAGCTGGAAGTCCAATCCGGTCACATATATGGTTTTCCATCCTTGTCCGACTAGCCTGCCCGACTAGGCAGAAGGAGGCGGTGATGGGGGAGCTTCCACGAGAGCTTCAGCTCTCTCCGTCGCTCTGCACAAGTGCAGTCCGGTCCTTTTGCAGTGTCTCCATCTGACGACCTTCCATCTTTCATCCCTCAACCTCCTCAGGTTCCATCTCAGAAAGAGATTACTCAACAAATATGTCCTCGCCAGCGCCTGAGTCTACCAAATTTCCGTTCTCGCCTCTGCCTGGTTTCGTCGACGTCTACCTGGCTGAGCAGGGCATGCTGTCGGCCTCGGAACAACGCATCAAAGACGTCCTGGCTCAGTCTGGCATAAGAGCTGAATGCATCTACCTTCCACCACACCTTTCTAGAGTCCTTCCCACGAGGTTAATCCACGTCGTATCACAATTACGCTTCGAGGCCTACAGAGCCATTATAATCATGCGGATTTGTAACTTCTGGTACCGAAGGAGGTACGAGTACCTGCACCCTGATGACGACTCCCCACTTCTTCAACGGCATATTCAATCTGTCCAGCTCCTCCTTGGGTGGGACAAGGACAACAAGCCTGCCAAAGATCAGCCTATTGCGGTGGCGGACCAGAAAATCCCTGAAGGTTCGATCACTCTGGGCTCGCACCGGCGCAGATACACAACCTACAAAGAATTTTATGATGAATTGGTATGGAATTCTCGTTGTGGAGTCTACTACGCCAGATTTCTGATCTACCTCCAGCACGCGACCAAAAATTTCGATTCCCATTTACCGTCGGATGTCCTTCCGGCGTTCAATGCCTGGAAACTGGGGGATTTTTATACGGAGATCCGAAAGTTGGTTACTTTGTCGCATAGTGTCCTCTACGCTCCATCGTACGAGGTCGCTGTGGATGAGCTGGCCACGGCCATCACGCAAAAAGTTAAAGGTGGCGAGGCAACTGCACCAACTTGGAAAGCCTTCGCAACAGGTCCGCAGAGCTATTAGCTTTTCCATCTTGAACGACCAGCTGCACGAAGTACGGTGTTAGACGAGACTCTGGAGTTCTTGGTTGTTCATATTTGGGGCTACGAGTGTCATGACTGATGTGGGAATGAGAACATGCATAAACAGCTTGGGAAATTGCTTTTGTTGGATATTTCGGCTATTTCTTTATTCAAGTGTGGGCATATCCATACATTGCTTCGAATCAAAAACGTAAATCGCTTTGACAATACATTCACTGTGGTGCTGTCTGGATTTAGTCGGAAACACCCAGACACTTGCCTGTTATAATCTGACAGTTCCCACACCGACGCTGCCAAACGACACCACCTGCCGTTCATAACACACCTCACACACAACTAGAAAGAGACCAGACTTTCTTCGCTCTAACTTTCTTTGAGTATAATACTTAAAGCACTGATCGTCTCCTTCTCAGATCACTCAGATTTATCCATGTGATTCGATTCACTACTACTCTTCATTCTTCACGTGAGCATCAAACCCTACTAGGATTATCCTATCTTGAAGAAGAGGTAAGTACCATCCATCCATGATACCTTCATAAAAAACATCTATATACCTCTTGCGCCTTCATTCTGTTCTCTTTCGTCATATTCTAAACACTATCGCCATGCATCATTCTCTCCATCTCACCCAACAAACAACACCCAGATATATATCCATCCCTCCACCCCAACCAACACCCACTCATCATGATCGCAAATTCCCATACTAACCACTGCAGTGCACTCTCAAACCTAGCTAGCATCTACCACCTAGAAAATCTCACACCCTCAACCCAAAAAGAAAAAGTACCACAACAACAATGTGCCTAACCCTAACAACCAAACACCCCCTCTGCGGCTGCCTCACCACCACAACATTCACGCCCTGCCGCCTCATCCCCTGGAACCGGTGTATCCGGCGCGAGATGATACTAGTGGAGGGAACGCGTCGACGGAACAATCTCCTCTGCGAAGCTTGCAGTGACAGCAGTAGCAGCAGTAGATATTCCGAACGGAGTATGAACAGACTATACACTCTGATGGCATGTCTTGAGGGATTTGACTCGGACGTTGAGTTTGATTGTTTGGATGTAGATGATGAACAGCATGGTCAGGATGATGGTGTTCAGGAGGTCAGGGTGGGAGGGCATGATGATGATTATAATAGTGGCGATGGTGGTAGTGGTGGGAGTAGTCTTGGGAGTAGTGAAGGGGGTTGGTATGAAGATGGTGAGGGAGTAGGAGATGGGGGTGAGGAGGAAGAATATATAGAAGAGTCCGCCTCCTCAGAGGAAGAACTGGTGGTGCTTCGGTGTGACCTGAGTAGAGTTTGTGATTCGATTGCCTCGTCGCGCGTTTGTCATGGCACCGGGGTGATGGGGAGGGAGAAGAGACGGTTTGGGAGAGGGAGGGTACGGGGGCCTAAGAGGAGGGATACGGCTGACGAGGATATGGAGGTGGATATGGCGATGGCGAGGGCGAGAGTGGAGGATGAGAGGGATTCTTCTATTTCTACGGTGTCATCGATATGATGCGTGTCCAGGATATGGGTAAAGATTGACCGTGATTGCATTCGTAGTATTTCTAGTCAAGTCAAAACAAGCCAGTTCATGCATGCTTCTAACTACTGTGGTATCCATTATAACGCTGTGTTGAGCCGTTCGAGACGCGATGTGATGTTGTCGATGATGGCCGATCTGGAGTATCTCGTTAGTATATGACCCCAATGTCATGAAGAATGAAGCAGACGTACTCTCGTTCCACCATCAGCATAGCATCCGCAACCTTTTGCTTTTGCAGTCGTGCTGAAACCGAAACACGGGGTTGAGCACCACCTGGCGACGCTGGACTGCCAGGTTCAGCGGCGATGGGCGACTTGACTGCGAGCGTCTTGGCCTCGCTGAGGAGATCGCCGGCAATCTCCTTCACCTATACGGTTGTTAGTATCATGCTTATTAGACACACTGGAATGAACCTACAGCAGAGAGTCGTTGTGTCAGGTCGCCCTCGCCCTCTGGCTGATCCACTGACTCCGACAACGTCTCAACTTCAGTAACCCACGACTTCTCCTTATCGCTGAGTGGACGGCCACCGGATTTCAGGACCTTGTTACGCAGTGCTTCGTAGCGTTGTACAAGCTGTGCCTGCTTGTCCTTCGCTGCCTGCAGTCGCTGGTCGAGTGCTTCTCCGTTGCGGGACCCCTCCATCCGTTTGCCATCCTCGCCGATTTCGCTGGACACGCCCTTGACTCGGTCGGCCACGTCGGCGAGCTGTTTCAGCTGATCACGCATCTCGCCCTGCAAACGCTCGCAGCGGCGGAAGAGGTCAGAGGCGGCGCGCTCGAGGGCGTTGGTGTGGGCGGATAGGATGCGGTGCGCAGCTGCAACCAGGTCCAGTGTGGCAGGGGATAGCCGAACTTGCTCCTTCAAGGCCTGGCGTTGACGGTGCGGGACGTGTTTGTCGATGAAGAACTCCAGAGGGGGCTCCGCGTAGAAGATGGCGGGGACTTGGTATGGAGGCCGACGAGGGGGCAGGATGGGCGAGCCCGGGACTTGTTCCTCCGGGTCGAAGATGTGGAGATCGGCAATGGAGGGAAGAACCTCTGGTGCGTCCAAGATGGCAGCGTGAGGGGTGGAGGAGTGGGATGTGAGTAGCAAGTAGCCCAGGTCGTAATCGTAGTACACCAATGCGGCTGGTAGGTGGCCCGTCAAGTCTTTGGCGCCTGCGGCATTTCCATCAACCTCAAGAATCCGCTCTCTCAAAGACGCAGTGCCTTCGCAAAGGATCTGCAGGCGGAAAGAGCTGCCGGCGGTGTCCTCTGACTGCAGCTCAGCCTCGAGTCGCTGAACCCAGGAAGTGAGAGAGATATAGGTGACGTTGTTGGTGTTCGTAACGAAGAAGCTGTACCGCGAGTAGGCATCCTTTGTGAAAGTAGGCCAGTTGTTGGACGAATCACGCTCCCCTCTAATTGTGTCCAAGGATTCCACGAGTAGGAGATCGGATGGTTCGGAGACAGGAGTGCTGAAGACGTTCTTCTTCGCCTTGGGGAGCCACTGTCCTTCAACGCCATCGAGCTCGAGACAGACATGAATCCTACCGCTTCCAGTCGAAAGGCAGATGACTGTGGCAGACAGACGGTCATCTCCGCTCTCTTCCAGAGCGCGCACCTCCTCGCCCATCATGAGCGCATCGAGATCGACCTTGGCACCGATGACCAGGATATCGCAGAGATCGAGGTCATCGATCTCATCGCCCGTGTCGAACCGGAACGGGCCCTGTAACCTGGGGATCGCGCTGGGATTGGCTGGGCGCGTGAGGACGTCCGAACCAGAGCCCGTCTCCGAGTCGAACTCCGTATGTAGAGGGTCCTGGTTATCAATCTCGGCCAGCCAGTCGTACTGCTGCCGACACGCAGTCAGGTCATCCTCATACTCAGCAGGATCCTCCTCCAAAGAAGCCAGCTTTGGAACAATAGCCGCAGTCAACGAGGGGATGGTAGTTGACGGCGCGCGCCACTTGGAGGGCAACAACGGACACAGAACGTATAGATCGCCTGGTCTCATTGCAACCCACAGAGTCATAGGTGCCCATGCATCCTCGCGTTCATTTCCGCTGCCACCAAAGCAAGCAGACGCAACTTCCATGTCGATAAAATCAGCCGAGAATCCCTTGTTCTTCCCGAATCCCGACGGCGCAAAGTCTTGGTCCGATGAAGTTCCGTCCACCAGCTTCCTCAGGTCGACAGCCAGGGTCGGACGGTCAAACGACCAGTGGTTGTTCCGATCCAATTCCCACACTCGGACAGCAGCATCGGCCGTGATAGTCACAAAACAACCGCCGAGGTTGGTGTGTACGCCCAATGGATGCCATAGCGCCGACACCACAGGCGATTCGGGAATGACGTGGGTGGTCGGGCCAAGCTGGTAAGATTTCACGCGGATGGGAGAGCTGTCTGTTCCAGACAGATGGGAAGGATCAGGCAGCACGGCGATGAAGACGGTGCGATCGGCAACAATGGCTAGGAATGCGCCATTTGGGGAGGGGATTAGTTGACGGATTTTCTCGAAGACAGGAACATTAAGGACCTATACGGCATCAGGTTAGCTTCAGACCAGCAATAAATCACTGTTAATACTTGTCCTACCCTGTACTGCACAGTGCGATCCTCAGACTGCTGCTTGTCATTCGACCTGGAGTTGTGCTGCCATTCATCCTTCAGTCTGGTCAGGCTGGACCAGCGAATCTGGTTATCGACGACGGTAAACAGCTCATTCCCCCGCTTCGCCTGAATGCGCGTAGGTCCCGAATAGACGACGTCCTTCGTTCCGGGTGTATGTTCTGGTGATTTGGAGCCGGAGCTGGCAAAGATGGAGGCACCCGGCGCCGGGCGCGAGAGCCACGGCGGAGTGTAACTGATGACTTTCGGCATGGTCGAGGGTGATTCTTTATGGCAAACAAGGTGAGATTGATAAGCCTTACAATCTCATCCTGCGCTTGAAGCCAAATGCGAGAGGGGAGGGAAGAAGCCGAAAGCACGACGGAGAGGAAAGGCAATAAACAGCTCCCGTCGGGGAAATTTTGGGCGGAAGCTGAAGCTGGATTGAAGAAGGGCGGCGCGCCAAGAAGCAAGACTCCCGTTGGTTGTTGCTTCAGCTTCCCGACCTGTTCGGGATCTTCTTTGCAGACTCACTTCCTCTCATTGTTTAGTGAACTCCGCTCACATAGCTTCCCGGCGTTCATTGTTATTTCCTTCTCTCAATTCTTGCTTGCCTAACGCCAAGCATCATGAGCACCCTCGTTCACAACACCGTCGAACGCCTCGACCGGCCGAGTGCCTACTACCTGGGCAAGGTGAGCTTCGTCTCCAAGGCTACCGAACCATTACAATATTAATTGGTGAACTCTCTCCAGAACAAGCGTCGCAAGTTCAGCCACGATGAGATCGAAAAGCCTGAAGATCCCGTCGACAACCTCAAGGATGCCACCACTCTCTACGTCGGTAATCTGTATGTTATGAATGATCGCCTTTGTCAAGTCCATGCTAACAGCACAGTTCTTTCTACACCACCGAAGAACAGATCCATGAGCTATTTGCCAAGTGCGCGGAAACCACCGAATGCGCTATCTACGAGTAATGAGCTGACCGAGTACAGGTGCGGCGAGATTAAGCGTCTAGTTATGGGTCTGGATCGGTACAACAAGACCCCCTGCGGATTTTGCTTCGTCGAGTACTACACCCACCAGGATGCGCTGGATTGTTTGAAATACATTGGTGGCACAAAGCTGGATGAGAGAATCATTCGGACGGATTTGGATCCTGGGTTCGAGGAGGGTCGGCAATACGGGTATGTATATGATCGGGAATCTCAAAGGTGCAGGTTACTGACGTTCGTAGACGTGGTAAATCGGGTGGTCAGGTCCGCGACGAATACCGCGAGGAATACGACCCTGGCCGTGGTGGCTATGGACGTGCCTATGCGGATGACCAGCGACGACGGGAGGAAGAGGAGTACGGCAAGGGTAAGTAAAAGGGGAAGACAGACATATTCAGGTTGGCGCAAGAACGGCGTTTTCATATGTACACTCTATTTCTATCATTGCTAGAAAGGCATTCAAAAAAGAAAAAATTTACATCCGATACCCAACGCTATGCATCATCAGCCATGATATTGCCCTTCATGTGTGATGCGCGGCATGTCTTTTCTTCACTGATTCCTCGACCTGGCGCAACCACCACGCGTGGATGCGGGCATCGTCAGTCAGCTCCGGGTGGAAGCTTGTCCCAAAGACGTTCCCTTGGCGGACGGCGATAATGTCTCCCGTCTCGTCATCGGCGTTAATGGGCGTCCCCTGGCAGGCCAATCTGGCAGCCCGTCCGGGCAGAGCTGCCAAAACCTCCACACTATCTGCCATGGCCTGACGAGCGACCTCGTCTTCCGCCTGGCGCGCCGGCGCAATGACGGTTTCTTCGCGCTGGGCCTCGGCCACTTGTTCGCCCTCTTGGTGAGGGAGGATTTTCTCCACGACCGGGGCGCGGATGAAGACGGCGGGGAAGGCGGGCTGATTAGCGCCCAGGAAGGGCAGGTCGAGAGGGGCCTGGAAACTCTCGGTCTGTCGGCCGAAATGGTTGCGGTTGACACGCACATCCAACCCACCGATCAGATCCTGACCACCTTTCTTTGTGCGGTTGGCCGACTCAGCGAGGAGGATCAGACCGGCGCAGGTACCCCAAGTAGGCCTCCGGTGGACCCTGAAATGCCAATTAGTATGAACCATAAAGCAATGATGCGGAAAATCGATCAGACATACTTGACAAAGTCCCTTAAAGGCTCCAAGAGGTTAGACCTAGCGGCAACAAGGGCCATGGTTGTGCTTTCGCCTCCGGGTAGCACCAGCGCATCGCATCGCTCGAGTTCCTGCGGGGTGCGCACTTCGATAAAGTCCCATTGCGAGGCGGAACTGCGGTCTTTGGCGGGCAAATCGGCGGCCGCACTCTTCAGCAACTGGATATGTTCGTAGAAGGCGCCTTGCAAGGCGAGCACGCCGACGGTGATGCAGCCCATGGCGAAGTATAGAATGTGAGTCAGTGGCGGCAACAATAGAACTATGACTCCAAACTCTCTATACTTTATTTGATGGGAGCAACGCCGCCTTATGTCAGCGGATCAATGTCGGACCGCTTATCACCACGTGCTGCCCCGCGTTCAGCCTGACATTGGAGATGGTGACATTCTAGATTTATTGCCTTCATTACTTTGCTGTGACAATAAACTGGTTGTGAACCATTGTGTAGGGCGCTGAGGTTTATAATTGGTGTACCAGGATCTCGGAATGCATCAATGACCCTCGTGGAAAACCAACCCAACCCCTCATCTCACCTCCGCATAGACACCCGATCTCCTCACATCAGCTAAGATACACCACTACATCTCACATCTCACATCTCACTCAATTGAACACTACCACACCAACCCACCCAAAATGACCACCTCATCCGACCCCAAACCCACCGTCGTCCGGTGGTACATCGACACCCGGCCCCTAACCACCACCTCTCCGGCCCTCCCCCTCCTCGAGACCCTCCAACCCACCGAACAACAAGCCATCCAGAAATACTACCACCTCAAGGACCGCCACATGTCATTAGCCTCCAACCTGCTCAAATACCTCTTCATCCACCGCACCTGCCGTATCCCCTGGACCCAAATCACCATCAGCCGGACCCCAGCCCCGCACCACCGACCCTGCTTCATCCCATCCACAGCAATCCTCTCCTCATCCACCGCCCCAATTCCAACAGTCGAATTCAACGTCAGCCACCAAGACTCAATGGTCGCCCTAGCAGGCACTACCATCCCACCCAATTCCCCAAAGGAAGAAATCCAAGTCGGAATCGACATCACCAGCACAACAGAACACCTACGCTCCCCACGGAACCCATCCCCACCCACCCGCTCCGCATTCCTGGAGTACGTGTCCATCTTCACGGAGATATTTTCCGCGAGGGAACTAGGGCTGATAAAGTCCCTGACGCATCCTGTTCACGGGTACTCGGTGTCGTCGACGGAGGGGGTGGTGTATAGTTATCGGGTTTTCTTTGCGTATTGGGCGCTGAAGGAGGCGTATATTAAAATGACGGGGGAGGCGTTGTTGGCGGAGTGGTTGAGGGAGTTGGAGTTTTTGGATGTGAGGGTTCCCGATACGGATGGGGAGGTGTATCGTGGGGTTAGGGTGTTGATGAAGGGGAGGGAGGTGAAGGAGGTGAGGGTTGAGGTGCAGGCGTTTGAGGGGGGGTATTTGGTTGCGACGGCTGCTAGGGGGGGGAGGGTTGGGAGGGGAGAGGGGAACGGGAACGGGGAGGATGTGTGGGAGGGGTTGAGGAGGTTGGATGTTGAGGGGGATGTTAGGGAGTGTGCGGAGGGGAGGTGTGCTTGTTTGGGGTGATGGTATCTTATCTACGATATGTGGGTGTTGTGGTTTACGTAGGTTGGCTTTTTTGGTGGAGTGACGGTCTAAAAAAGCATTAGGAATATGCTCTATATACACTCTAGGAAATAAACCCATGGGCCGCGTCATGCAATGGATGGCCAGACAAACTCCAAGACGAGGTCTTTACTTTACCCGCCGCTGTGTCTTTCTTCTACTGGATTTATGTCCCTCCAGTCTGTTCTCTCGCCCCTCAGCAGTGGTTGTTGCTACCTTAACCAGTCGGGGTATCCACCCACACTCTTCTCTCCTCTGTCTCGCCAATTCAAGCATTACTCGTGTCGTGTAATCGTAGATGACGGGAATAACAATAGTCAGCCTGAAAAAAACAAAGTTGATCTGTTTGTTCTCCCTACAGCTCCACAGCAGTGGACTTGCCGTTCGCGGCAACCGTCGACTCCACCTCCTGCTTGTCCTTGTCGGCCAACTCGAACAGGGTCTTGAGCATGGACTCGCGCGTGGACTTGGTCAGAGCGTCGATGTCGGCGGTCGTGAGACCTTCCGTGCTGATCGGGGGGAGGACTATATGCAGTTAGCAAGCATTCCATAAACCCACGTTCAACGCTAAAGGAGGATTGTAGATTACCCTTGATCTTGATCGTGCCTGGCTCGAACCTCATCTTCCGGGGAGACAGCACATGCGAGTAATTCTCCGTAACCACGGGCACAATGGGCACACCCGCCTTCAGCGCAAGATGGAACGCGCCCTTCTTAAAGGGCAACAGTTCCGGGGTATCAGAGTAGCTGCGCGTGCCCTCGGCGAAAATGAAGACACTCTGGCGATGGTTGCGCATCTCATCGGCAGCACTATCAAAGGCCTTGACAGCCGTTTCGCGGTTGGCACGATCAATGAAGACGGTGCGAGAGAGGGACATGAACCAGCCGAGGAAGGGGATATATTTGAGGGACTTCTTGGCCGTGACACTGCAGTACGGAGGGAAGATGTAGCCGAGCATGAGCACGTCCAGTTCGGACTGGTGGTTTGCGATGAACACGGCGGGTCGGGTGTTCAGGTGTTCAGCGCCTTCAATGATGTTGAAAGTCACGCCGGTGGTGTAGCGCATGACCCACTTGAAACTGCGCGCGGTGGCATATTGCGAGATGCGGCCGTAGCCGGCGATACGGAGCACAATTGAGGCGACGACGCCGTAGGTGGCGCAGAGAAGGAGGGAGCCATAGGCGGCGAGACACCGGGCGACGAAGGCGGCGCGGGGAACTTTTTGGCCGAGGGCGAAGAGAGAGAGCGTGAAGACGACGAAGGAGCTGATGCCCGAGGCGACGTAGGAGAAAAGGGACATGGTGGTCGTGGTGGGGAGGAGGTTTTCAGGTGGGGGTAAGAGAACCGGCTGATCTGCATCAGGAACGGGTTAGACGGGGGCTTTATAGCCAGAAGCCTAAGGGTGGGCTCGGGGCAAAGCGAACCTGGGGTTCTCTGGGGTATGCGGACTTTGGGGATGACGAGGTCAGGCGAGAGGGCCGCAAAGACGGTGCATGACCCGGTAGTAGGGGTGGCGGGAAGAAGGGGAGGAGGAAGCGGAGGAGGACTAGGAAGAGGGGTGTCGGGGAGGAAGAGAAGGAGAGTGAGAAGAAGATTGACAGAAACCTTGAATTTAGGGGAACAGAGAGGGAGATCTTCGCGGCATCCAATGAATCCCAAACTCTCGTCTTTCGGTCTCAACGGATTTGGATGGACTTCCGCCGGTTTCTGCCGCCTCACCGCCTGTTGCTCCGCCCAACATCCCGGTATAGTACTCAACCGCCAGCCAACTGAATCTAGTATCATTGCTCTACAAGTATGAAGACAAGTGGGTATCAATGTGCTAATAATAGCTCGATTATGCAGCCGCTCGGACAACAGTCTTCCAAGAAGATATGTTCAGCTCCGTCGTCCGGCCTCGTCCCTTCCCAGCCTCCCACGCTAACATACAGAATCCAATCCAGATGCCTCGACCCTCGCGAGGTCTGGATGCTCGCAATGCCAGTTCTAACCAACCCACCGGCGAACGCCCTCGTAATGCTGATGCTGGTGCAAATTCAACCCAGAAAGAGAGAAAGAGAAAAGACAAACGCCGCTCCTCGCCAATAGGGATTCCAGGGTACAGATGGGTTCATGGACAACAGGAATCCGTCGAAGAAGTACACAGGGGAAGCAGGAAGAATAGTAAGAACAAGGGAGAAAGAAAATCATGCCATATCTTCGTCATCCTCTTCATCATCATCCAGGGATTCCATGGCATCCTTGATGTATTGCGCCGCCTGAAGCAGTTAGCCGGTGCATTCGAGTTTGGCGGGAATGGTGAGGGCTCTTAAACTTACCTTGGGATCCAAATTCAGAGCGGTCGTGAAATGCTTGATAGCATTCGCCTTCTCATGCAACATCTTGTAGAGTTTACCCAGCAGATAATGTACGTTGGCCTCATCCGGTGCCATATCCTTTAGCACCTTCAATTCGGTCAGTGCCAACTTGAGCTCCGAGAGCTTCATCAGCACGCGAGCCTTGCGGAAGCGAGCAAGAACCGAATGAGGCGCCAATTGACAGGCCCGTCCATACTGGGCGAGAGCCCCGCGGGGGTTGTTCATCTTCTCCAATACCAGTCCGATGCAGCAGATGAGCACCGCGTTCGTAGGATTGATGTTGGCCGCATTGCGGAAATGTTGTTCGGCAAACTCGAGCTTGCCCATCTTGTCGTATACCGTACCCAATCCATACCAGGCGTTATAATGGCGACTGTCAGCGCTGATGCCGTGTCGATACGCATCGAGAGCCTTGTCGTATTCTTCGTTGGCCACATATTCATGTCCTTGCAGAGTGAACCCGTACGCGAAATGAGGATCAAGTTGCGTGGCTCGCTTGAAGCACTTCAGAGCCTGGTCATGATCCCGCTGGTGGGAAAATGAGTTGCCAACGGCGCACCAGGCCTGAGGGGAGAGACGGTCTGTTTCCATGAGCTCGTGCGCCAGATAAGCCAGCTCGACATCATTCTTCAGATGCCAGAGCACCGTTGAGTAGATTTCCATATCCTCCAACCGGGACGGAGCCATACTCTTTACCCGGACAAAGTATTTCTCGGCTTCGGAATACATCGCCTGCTCGTAGTATGCTCGACCTATTTGGGAGAGTACCCATGGAGTCTCCCGCTGGCCTTGAGAGAGAGCCGCGAATATTTGGGTAGCTTCAGCGCAACGATAGCGACACAACGCAAAGTATCCGGACGCCAACTTCGAGAACAGCTCTAATAACCATGTCAATGCCTCCACAGCTTTAGACCTATCAAGCGAAGGTCCTCTCGATGAACTGTGGTGCGTTCCATTCGATGCCGAGGTGGCTGGCCGGTGGTCCTTGGCCTCGCCATCATGCGTGTCACCGATGTGTTTTCGATTGCCGCTCACGACCCGGCCCACACTAGGAGCGGTTGTAGTGCGACCCTTCGCACCAGTAGCCCTGACCTTCTTCATTTCTCGACCATCCTTTGTCCCCAGCGCTGTACTGGAAAGTTTGCTCGTAGTAGGCTTGATCTGGTTGAAGAGGCGGACGCTCCGCCGTTGCGGCGCGCCAGGTTCGGTGGGTTGCTGCGCGGAATGAGCAACTGATCCAGAGACAGTTCGCTTGCGGTCGCCCACACGGACTCCGTGTGAGAGCTCTCGCTCCGTATAGGTTGTAGTCGACTCATCGGGCTCGGGCTTAGTTCTGGTCCGGGGTCGTATACCCGTGGGCTTCATCTTTGGTGGGGAGTCCATGCCGTGATCGGCACTGATTGTTTGTATTGTTCGGTTCTTCCGTGCAGGTGCCAAGGGCGGCTCCAAAGGTGCGTCCGTTCGGTGCATGACACGGTCGTCCGACTCACTGCTTTGGCCTCCAGGTGTTTCGGTCCCTTCTCGAATTGCCGGAATTGCTGATGTACCCGTGGATGCCACGCTGACTGTGCTGCCATTTAGCTTCTCCCAGAGAGCGGAGCTCCCATGCGTGCCGACTGCCTCAGTCCGAGACGTCAAAGAAGTGAAGGGATCGGTGCTCGAGTTCAGTTTCGGTTGCGACTGCAAGGGACCTGCGGGATGTGCTGCCTTATCCGAAGACACGTCCAAGTCATCTTGTGAGGAGGATGCTAATAAAGCGCTGAGTTCAGGTGTCATCTTGAAGATATTGGGAACGCGGATGTTGACCCCTTTGAACAATTAGCGACAGCGTTCTCCCTATCCGCCCGCGATACTCACCAGTCTCACACAAGCCCAAGAAAGCGTCCCACATGAACGGGTTCAACTTGAGCGCGTCGACATAGCATTCAACAGCCGCATTGAGTTCATTGTGCGCATAGAACAGCTTGCCCTGTAGACATAGCACTGCTGCCGCATCGGGTAAATGTTGCCTGCGCGTTTCGCTGTGTTTTCCTGGAACGGCGAAAAGAAATGTCAGCTGTGATCAGCCTAGAATGATAGTCGCGCCCATTTGCGACAAGCCGGATACTATAAAGAAATGCTGAACAAAGCGTACCCCAATTATTCTTTGTGGACCAGAGTCCTTTGCTTCGTTCCAACGCCGTGATGCCTTCAGGATATTTTCCCAGGTCCAAGCATGCCTGGGCGAACACATACGCGCAGCCCAGATGAGTGCCTCGCCATCCAAAGTTCTTGCTGTAATCGTATGCTGCTTTCACTTGACCGCTCTGAACATGGCACAAGGCGAGTAAATATGAAGATTCCGCTGCTCGGGGTTCGTAGGCGTGCAACCGACCGGCAAGGAAAAGCGCATTACGGACGAGGTTGTTATCAAGATGGTAATATATTAGTTGCCTAAGTTGGCTCGATATATGTGCGGTGGAAGGAGACATGTTGAGGTGTGGGATTCATTCAAGGAGGAGGGAGAGAAGGAGGGGGGGCGATATCACAGAGGCGCTGCAGGAGAGGAGGCGGTATTGACGTTCGTATTGGGAACGGCGCGAAGGGAGCTTTGCGGAATCAAGGAACAGGTGAGCGACAGGTGAGGCCGTTAATCTGTTAACACCGAACCAGCATGGGTGAAGTTGAGAAACAGTCCAAAGGGATTGAAGAACACTAAGAGATGTGAGGGGAGCGCCGCGTGAACCGGATTTAAGGCAACGACGACGTGGTGTTTCTTTCAACTGTATAGATAGGGAACAGAGAGAAAAAAAGATTGCTAGACCGTCAACACCCGACAAAACAATAACCAGTAAATTATATCGCCTGGCTAGTTTGCGCCCGATGGATCGCAACAGTTCTTGTCTAGATCTCCGCCACAGATCAGACTAGTCGAGAGGGGGTGGGTTGAAATGCGAAGCTGTGGCAGAGGAGAAAGGGAAAGTGGATGACGTCCGGACGACTCGTGACGCCGTGTAGGGCCCTCAGAAGGTGTCAAAGGGAGTCAAATCGCATGTCGCGACGAGCAGACAGCGAAAGGGGCAGACAAAATCCACGCGGAAGAAGCCCAAAGTAGGCCCAGGGGCGAAGCGGCAAAGTCCGACAGAAGTCGTAGTTCACGACGCCTTTTCTGGCGATGTTTTGGAGCAGCGAATCTGGCGGAGAGCGTGGCTGGTGAGAGGCGGAGGGCGGCTTGGCTGTTAGTAACTTACAGTTGGTTGGTTGTGGTGGGCAACGCCATTCCCTATTCGCCATCTTCTACTACTACGTACTTAGTACTACAGGTGTTACTTACTTTCATCTTCACTCCCACTATCAATCAAATCTATCAATCGATTATCTAGACTCCTTATCCCTCCCCGATCATGCAACTTGCTTATCGCTAGTTAATTTATTCACTGAGCGGATCATCGCTCCCTGTCATTTCCACCAAACCCCCCACTACACCCTACACCACTTGCATCCGCACGCGACCTGCATCATCGTCATCCGATCATACCGGATTGATCTCAACTTCACACCACACACTACCACCACCACTTCCAACCATGGCTCAAGTCAGTATACCCCAGCCCG